>WSFP011473343.1:0-17367 GCA_009831015.1 Picea engelmannii
CTATTGCTTGAGTTTATTGAAGTTTATTTGGAGCTAGAGGCATATGTATGTGGATGTAATTTGCTGAAGATAATGCTGAAAATTGATTTCATCAAAAGTGTTATAAAGGGTTGAACCTTAGAACTCTTTGGTAATGAATATGATGCTCTAGAGTCTATTTCATTTTGTGGTTGATGTTGTTTGTTACAATCTATTGATGGCAAATTTTTATGATTGATGTTATATGTGTACTAAATGGTTGATGCTTTAATGATCATCACTAATCCAATAGTTAAATGATCATATATCTATGTTTTCATGTCTTTTGCAATTGATTTGACATTCTGCATGTTTTTTTTTATATATATGCATCAAAATATATTAAAATATGTATTATATAAAAAACGCTCCCGCTCCCGGATATTTTTGAAAATTGCGCTTCCCTCTCCTGCTTCCCGCTTTTGCTCCCTGCTCCCAACAGCCTTGGTCATAACTTTAGTTGAGGCTCCTAAATCCAACATGGAATTTTGAAGCAATAAACCATTAACAAGCAAAGAAATTTAGAAAGGTGCAGGTTCATCAACTTTGTTCATACCCAGAGATACCTGTGGGTGATCATCTAATGGATCAATGGAACTGTCCAAACTCAAGAACTTGCTGATGGCTTCCTTCTGTCCAGGCATGTAGACCAACTCTTCGAGTGGCAATGGAATTTTTATCTTTGACAGCTTAGTTACCAAACAGAAGCTAGAATTATGCATGAGCAAAGGATCATGTTGTTTTGGGGCAGCCCTCTGTTGAGTATCATTTAGCATAGCCAGATTCACCTATTGGCCACTTGGTGCTTTGTTTTTTCTGGCATAGGTCTTGGTTATTTCAGCCACCATGGTTGCTGCTTTAGACTGTGCTTTGCTGACCTTAGAGGCTTCCATTTGACCTCCAGGGACAGCCATGCTGGTAGGTAGCATAGTGCTCTTGCATGCATCAAGCTGCCCTGGACTCGAAGGGAAAATCCTCGGCTGATTTTCCCCTTCACTACTGGAGATTTGGTATACTTTTGGGCTGCAGTCTTCTTCAATTAAGGACAACATATTCAAACTGTCTTCTTGCTGTTCAGAAAAGTCTTCTGGCTGATTTGGGATGAACAGATAGGCTGTTTGGGAAAATACCCCACAGCCCTCTTCGTTATGAGGCAATTCACATGCTCTACTGTGATGTCTGGAAGAAGGATAACCCAAAAAATTGTTTCTTGACATGGGCATATGAACCTTGGATGTTTCCGCCTTCTTTTCCTGCTGAAAAGGTCTTCCGGGAGGGGTCTGTCTAGGCTGAAATGTTTGCTGATTTGTTGGAGTAGCCTATTGATTTTGCAATTTTTTCTCTAATATAATCATCTTGTTGCTTAGACCTTGTAACAAATCGTCAAATCTCGCAGACACTTCATTGTTCTCACTCCTCCCTTCCTTCTTTGGTTTTTGAGATGTTTTCCTTGCAGGTTGAACAACCTCGAGGGAAGTGGTTGGACCTTCTTGGCTGCAATAATATTATTCTCTATCTTGAGAGTAGTAGCCAAGGGTGGCCTCCAAATTTTGAATGTCCTTCTCCCTAAGCAAGAAACCAAAGGATTCGTCAAACGCCTTAAAATAATAGACTAAAGCAAATTTATCATTAGGACACACATGTTGAGGAATTCTCATGTAAAGTTTAGTAAAGCGATTATTAAATTCAGAAACAATCACGTTTTCATCCTTGCTGATGGAGGTAAACTCCACCAACAAGGAGCTGTCTTGCTTGTAACCTCACTTCTCTATAAATTTTCATTTGAAAGAATCCCATCCATCAGCGGAGGCAACAGGGAGGGACTTGTACCATGTTTGTGCATCCCCTTCAAGGGTTTGCGTGAACATTTTCATAACCATATCCTCGTACTCCACCTCCAAGTCGTTCACAAACTTCAAGACGCTTTCGATATTCACTTGCAGGCAAGTCATGTCGGTGATTAGGGATCTGAGCAAAAGCTAATGGAGCATAAACCATGAGAGTGAATATGGTTAGACCTCTTGCCATTGCACTAATTTGAGATGGAACTAATGCTGAAAAAGTAGTGGATGAAGGTGTGAAAGAAAAACTCACCAACAAACTTACCACAATGGATGAACTTACCGATGATGCACTTACTGAAACACTGGTTGTGGGAGATGATGATGTGACTACCATGGAAGCAGTCGTGATTCGTGACAGTGGAATCACTCACCAAGTCTGCTAGAGTTCTAGACAATGTCTTTTCTTTATTTTGGAAAAGATGTTCTGGTTCGCTAAGGCCCAAAATCATGCCTTGTGAAGGATCAAATCTTTTGGATTTTCGTGTTATCCAGTATGGCTCAATCCTACACCAATGGAATTGCTAGGTGAGTTAAAAATAAATCAAAGTGGTAAAACTTATTGATGTTGTTTAAGATTTTTGAGGATAGACAAAGTCCCTGACAACGGTACCAATATGTTATCATGCAAATCTGCACAAGCAAATTCGCCCAACTACTATAAGCAAACCAACCCCTGTCATGGTTGGGAAGTCTCTCCATTTGGACTGGTGCATTTCTAGTCTTTGGGGGGTGTTCCTAACGGATGTATGCTGCCACTTAATCGACAAATCTGCATGTATTCCAAGATGATTAGCACACAAAAGACTTCCTCCTGAGCTGTTTGTAAACAATCAAGAGCAAGGGTGGTTCGGATCAGATTTTAGAGCTATATGTGACAACAAAAATAAATGGATATGCATGAAAGAATGTGCGCCTTAAGTGAAAGAAATTCAAAGTAAGTGCACAGTGAACTACCATCTGCACGAAAACAATTTAGTTAACACATTGTTAACCCCCAGATTTTCCTATGCAAATGGAGGGTTAAGATCCAGCTAGCCTTCATTGAGCTGGTAGTCAGAGACAGGTTTTCGTAGAGATTAGAGGCAGGCTTCCACAGGTTAGAGGCAGAGGTATTTCAGAGGTAGAGGCATTTCATAGGCATGTTCATTAGTTTTGGGAAAAATTGCTATTTTTAGCAATCTTCCTACTTTTTAGGAGCCAGAGTTTGGAGGTCCGCATGACAAAGATGATTACATATTTGGGTCCTTGTGAGCTCATGGTGCCGATGGACTTTTTTTGGGTGACATGCAAGACACTGCTATTTTTAGCAGTTAGAGTTTTAAGGCTCAGATGACGATTCCGAGCACATATTCGGATTCCGAGCAGAAAATCGAATCTGATGCATCTAATTTCATTAACATGCAAGAAGTTTCTATTTTTAGCAGTGCCTATTTTTACGTGTGCTATATTTAGCAGTGTTCTCCTATCTGTTCCTGACATTTTTCGTATTTTTAGGGGGACTGCTATTTTTAACATGTCTATTTTTAGCGATGCTATTATTAGCAGGTGTGGTCGCCATGCAGTGTGACATGTGGAAGAGGAGGCACCATGATTGGATGACATGTGGCAGTAGGTGGAGGCGCCATGGGGCAGTGTGTCTTGAAGCAAACCCTAGGCACCTTAATTTCACGGAAACTCTAGGTGCCTTGAGGGATAAATTTAGCAATGGCCTAAAACTTAACGCATTTAGTTCTATTTTCAGGTGGATGACTCATCATCTATTCTTGGTAAAGAGAGATGTCCTTCTAGTTCCTTCTTTTTCTAAAATTTCAAACTCATAAAGAGGGAAAGTTATAATTTTGGACAGGGAGATCTTGCATGAGAAGAACTAATTTTAGACAAGGCAACTTTGCATAAGGAAGTTGGTATTTTTGGACAACCAATTTATTGAGAAAGACTTCAGTTTATCCTCACTTCAGTCACACCACATGGAGTTAAGAAAGGTTCATGAGCTTGGGATTATTTTAGATAGGGAGACTTCACTTATTTTTAGGTTTACTTCAGTTCAGAAAGAGTCAAGGATGCCGCATGAAGGAATTTGACTTCACTTAGCAAAGCGCATGGCTAGGATAACTTCAGAGAAGCTTTTTGCATGAGCTAGGTGCCTTCTTTAGTGATCCTAAAGACCTATAAAGCAAGGGTGAATGCTCATTGTTTGGTAGAATTTTCAGTGAGCAACTAGTAGCCTTTCTTTTCCATCTTCTCCTCTTCTCTTCTTGCTTCTCGTACTTTGCTCAGAGCCATATTATTGTGATCAGTCTTGTACTCTGTCTCTATGGTGCAACCAATCTCTTGACTAATACAAAGATAAAGTTTGACTACGCTATTTTTTCAGCTCTTTGAACTTGTTGGTGCATTACTATCTTTTTGTGCAGCGGTGTAGGTGGTATTTCTTGCCCCTAATTTGGTTGTATTTATCATTCAGAGCACATCTTTCTCTCAATTTTTCTTTTCATATTTAGCTATTGCAAATTGAAATTCTCTCATATCTCTTAATTATCAATTTTCTTAGGTGTTTTCTTGCTTAATTGCATGCCAAGGACCATTTTTTATGTGCTGATTTATCGTACCAACACACAGATTTTTAAGTAATTTTCAGTGCATGAAACTCTAGGGATGCCCCCCCTGTGATTGGAAAGCACCAATCCAAATGAGAAGCAGTTAGCTAGTGACCTAGGGCTGATTGCTTATTAGTTATTTCTCAATTTTCCTCGCTGCAGGTCCTGGAGTCATTACTGTCTTGTGGTGTATTTTTGCGTGATAACACACAACCAAGAGATTTAGAGAGCTAGAATAAAGCATAACTGTATCAGATCACTTATTACCCAAGAGATTGTCTGCATTATAGTGAATCATAGGTGACAGGCTGCCATTGTTCTCCTTGCTTGCAATGGCGGTGGTGGTCAAGGTCTGATAGATGGAAGCGTGAGGAGATGTCCACTGCAACAACACTATCTCGAGAAAAATTGTCCCAACCTCGCTAACTCATCTCCAACTCCCCTATATAGACGCCTGAGTCCTCTAGCTTGAATTCGCTCTAGTAGCTTGTTGAAAAAGGCAAGAAAAAATCTCCATTCTTGAGAAACTCTGCATGCTTGCCAGCTGAGTTGGCTTGCTGTTTTTGATGATTTTCTTCCTTTTTAGAGCGCTTTTCTTGCTGTTTACTCACTGCCTAAAATAACTGTCTTTCTCCCAAATAGAATCCTCGTCTCTCTGACAGTTAAACTGTCTCAAAGAAATAGTTGTCAGCGCTGGAATTTCAGGCATATCATTACTATTTACTTAAAACGGTCATCCTTTTTCCTTATTGATATCACAGCAGTTACTATTACTAAACTGATATCTGAGCTCTCTGTAGGCTGTAGCATGCAGTTTCGTGAAAAAATGCTTTACCTGATGGTCAAATGGCTGGATAAATCCTCACTTCACAACCACTGCATAAACTGCTGCTGTTTACCACTTTCACATACAGGAAACTGCCAAATATTCACTTCATGTGACTGCTTTTTCACTGTTTTATCTACAGGAAACTGCTAGCTTTCCTTGACCACGACTTCCTCTCCAAAAATTCGCTGATTCCCCTCGTAGTTGTATGCTGATGCTGATCTCTGTAAGTTTTAACAGCTGTTTTCAAATTAATGTGTGAGATACTGCTGTGTTCTGTTTTATGCACAACACTTTTCAAATTTTCCTTTCTCAGGCCAAAACTGCCATACCTATCCTTCCAGCCACTTTCCCTTTAAGAATAAAAGGTCTGAAGGTAAATAAAGCCTGCCAATATAAGTGAGGTCGAGGTAGCTTTCAAGATTAGCATCAAGAAGTCGACTTGGGTTTCCTGCTTTCCTTTGACATCTGCTTTGTACCTTTTTCACCTTTCCTTTGCATGCAAGGATAAAACTCCAAAGTCAACATCAAGCTTTCAGGCTTTTGCCAACTATCCCTAAGGGATCAAACTGTACTTTCCTTTATCAAAGTCAGCTTGAGAATCTTTATTCAATTCCTTTTTGCTTGGATAGGAAAACTCAACAAAGCCAATTGTGATCCTTTAGTAAAATAATTATTTCATTAAGTGGATTAGCTAAAGTAAATTACCCTTTTGGATTTGACTAGATAGGTTAGCATGAGCACTTGTTCCAAGAGTTCGACCCATGCCTTTTGATTTGGCAAACCATGCTAAGGCAAACAATTGAACTGGGTATGATTGGCGAGTATGACTAGTAATGAAAAATTGGGTTTTGGCCTCCCGCCTAGCTGCCACATGTCGCATCAAGTCACAATGCCCCTGCTTACTTTGCTCTTAACTCAACACTCTTTCACCCGCTAGGACCTTGAACCACCCAGCCACTACCTTCTCGAAATCATGACATTCAACTTATACTACCATACATAGACACTGCTAATTATAGACATGTCCAAAAATGTACTTCCGCAAAAAAAAGAAAAAAAGAAAAAACGAGAAAGATTAATCTTGAAGAGACGGAGCATCAGTCTATCTCTAAAAAATCATAAAGCAAAAAACGGGCAAGATTGATCACCTCACGTGTAGTTAAAAGCAGTCTCGTTGGACTCTCTTTTTTACAAGGATCACGAATATGTAATTATCCCTGACATTTGGGCTTTGGATCTCCGGATACTGGAAAAAAGCAAATTGCTAAAAATAACAGTTTTTTGGAATTTGATGAAATTGACTCTGGAAGGAGCCTTGATCAATGTTAATGTTTGGATGCATCTGAAAGGATACCAATGTGATGGAATCTTGCTGGATCTTTACCCTCCAGTTGCACAAGTACTACTGGGGGTTAACAGGTCGCATGTGTGCAACTACCACTAGCTCTGACCCATGCAAATGCTCAGGTTAATGAGGCATCAAGAGGTTTTGAAAACCTCCTGGCGCTTCATTGATCCACGTTTACACGGGTCAGAAGTCAGAACTAGTATAATAGTGCTAGTTCATCCTTTTGGAACTTTCGGTGCACTACCTGTCTTGATGATGCCAAGCTTTTTAATGTCACTTGTTGGGCTCGGACACTTTGAAACCAAATTTTGTGTTGGGCTAGTATATTTAGAAACCAAATTTTGTCTAACTTCCACAGCTGATATACCTTTTTGAAGCACTACTCATGTCTTGTTTGTAAACTAGATGAAAAGATGTGTAAGTTTATAGTCATGGGTTTTCTCATGTGTTGTTCGAGATGTCTAAAATGTTAGCAACAACTTATATCTCCATTCCAATTGTGTTGTGTTGGAAGTATTTGTTAGTGTTGTCTTGAATTTGACTTTTTATGGAGCTATTTCCCTGTGGGTAATACCAATATGACTTCTTTGTTGTTAAATGTAAATAAATCTATTTACATGCCTACCACCTTAATCACCTGTGAATTCCAATGGGTGACCAAATAGTACTATAACTACTTTATATACAAACTCTTTTATGGTTCTTGAGGACTGTTTGGGATTCCATCAAGATAAATCAAGATTGCAACAATATGCTTTATAGGTCAAAACAAATTAGCAGAGTCCTAAACTTATTTCTGAAATGGTCTTTGGTGCAATTTTGGAATGTTGTGGCAAAAACTTCATTCAACTAGGTTTATGCACCTACTGGTAAGCTTCTTTTAACATTTTATCTTTTTTTAACGTTGACAACAATTATGACCACCAAAGTCTTATCAAGAGAATCTTCTTATTTCTTGCATTTGTAGCAACAAGTTCTTCCTCAAGTTTTTTAATTTATGTTAACAATCACATCTCATGTGGCATATGCATACACCACCTTACTGACTGTACATTGGTTCGATGCTCAGATACCACTCTGGCATACTGCCACAGGTCCCTAGAGGATGGCCGGATACGTACTTCACCGAACTTCAATTTTTCTCTTCCTTTACAGATCTGAATTGCAGCTATACTCAACTAGTGCCTCCAACAATACATGGATTCAATTTATATGCAACTACATGCAGAATTTAACTTATGCACAATGGAAAATTCGATTTATAGCTATACATATTCAGAAATTCATTCACGTTTTCATCATAACACATAAACGATAAAACATATACACATTTCATGGGCACCATTTATATGTTTTCTCCATCTCAGATTATACCCATACATAAAACAAAATTCAAGAAATAAATTACAGAATTATACAATGAGATGAGAGTACTTATCTTTATCAAAAGATGTCCATATAAATGGTCTGCATAGGAGCAATTTACCTCCTAGCTGTAGGCATCTGCAGTTTGTGGTGGACACCACTCCTGAGCCAGGCTATGAGGCAACAAGGTTGGAGGGCTGCCTAAAGGTCTCTTTCTCGTCACAACCTAACCCACAATACCACATGACTCAACCAAATAAAACATCTATCATGAATCACAATGGTGCAGATCCATTTAGTTTTCTTTACCGACACTCAATCCACCCTATGGACATTTTCCTTTCAGCCGCTCCCTAACCCAGGCTCAGGCATTCCCCTTTTGCACATACACTACCTTGAGAAATCCTTCATTTGCCAGGTTAATATTCTGGAAAACAGAGCCCAGGCCTCTGGGATATCTGGTATGGTAGTGCAGCCACCAAGATTCCAGTGCTAGGGCAACCACTGGTGAATTCAGGCAACCATCAGCTGTATTAGAGTCAAGACCTAGTACAAGCATAAGGAGATGGCAGGTTTTTAACTTCCCCAACCTCACTACTCACTACAGCCATTCGATCCTAATCAATACGTACATCTAATATAAAACTGCGATATAGAGAGATAAAAAGAGAAATAGTATTTCCATTTATGTTCTGAGTTAAGATAGTATTTCTATTTATAGTTGAGTTATGAGTTCTACGGAGTTTAGTGAGACTACAACCAGCCTAGATCCATCTTAAACCTAGTCACCTGGTTCGTGTTTGTGTTCAAATTCAACAACAATGAAATTCGTGAAAAATTTACCTAGCCAAAAACCTTTGATAAAATTCGCCATTAAATTCAAGTGTGTGTGTGTGTGTGTGTGTATATATATATATATATAAATACTTTAAATAGATTTATTTTTAAATTGTATAATTTTATCAATATAAGCTTTACAAATAATATAAATCGTAAATTTTAATTATATATTTTTACAAAATTGTATATCCACAAACTAGATTGTATGATATGTTTATGTTAATTTGTAACCTAACCATATTATACTAATTTACACCTAACTTAGGATTCACAATATATATATATATATATATATATATATATATATGAAATATATTATATATCTTATAATGTGGCCATGGGCTTCCGGTAATTTTCTAATCTCCAATAATGTATTACAATAAGTAGCAAATGATGATGATCCTAATCTCAAGGTGGTGGTCTGGTTATTTCCACTGCAGAAGCATTTGGATTTCTCTTCGGGTGAGAGTTATTTGGCAGCAATTTCAAAGAACGCGTTCAACTATTGTGGAAAACCTTTGAGCCTCAGCCCATAAACTGTAAATTTGAACAATACATTCCTTCAATTTTGAGAATTAAATGAATTTCAACAAATTCCCCTTTAAAAGAATGAAATTACAGGCGAATTTTAGTTCATATTAATGGAAATGAGATTCAGCCGAATACAAAGGATGAACTTGAATGAATTAGTTCGCCATCTCTTGAAATTCGGTGAATTTTGAGCTTCATGGAGGAAAGTAGCTGAACATGGTGACTTAGATCTTAAATAATCAAAAAATTTACACCTCAAGAGATTCATCCCTCTCGGTGTTTGAGAGATCCAGAGTTAAGAACTCTTGTCGCAGGGAGTGTTTGTGTCAAAGACATGCAAGGCCATATATTACCAGCCAAGTGGAAAACTGAGACCGGCATGAACCATTAAGCCCTGTATGGCAGATATGCACTTAGTTGTCAAATTTCATTGTCTTTTTCACAATACATCATTCAAATGTTACCCTTGATTGACATTCTATAGCTTTATACAAATGCAAGAATGTATAAACAATCAAGTTTTAACTTTTATGACAATCACAAAAATTATGCATCTTCAATAATTTGAAAAGGAAAATGTGTATCAAAATTACTGTAGCAATTTATAGAAGGTAAGGTTGTGATGAGATTTCTTATAGTATTCCAGTCTGGCGGGATTAGGATATATTTCAACAAATATAGCAGCTTTAGAGTCCATTGAAATAGTAGTAATATGGATCCTTTCTTCAAGTGTCATAATTTTATTTAATATTTCCTTAACACCTAATGCAAACCAAAGTTAAAGCTTAGCTTAAGGCAGAACATTTCTATCGTATCAATTGCTTTCCTAATTTTTTCCTTTCTGACGTGTAAATAAAATATTGTTCATCTGCTATATCATTGTTTTAAGGATGTCTTTTATGTGGCAGATTAAATTGTCATACTGTCCTAGTAGAAGCTTGTGGCAAATTTTGGAAATGGCCAATACACTTTTGTCTATTTATGTTAAATATAGGATCAAGCAGGCATCCTTATTGAGTAGACCTGGAGAGATGCATACCTTCTATGGTGTATTCACTCTGACACAAGCATGAGCATCATTCAACAAAGTTGATACAGTCTAATAAAATAAGGTCTCAATCCAAGCAAATTCCATATCAAGTTAATGAAGTTCCATTTTATCCAATTATTAGCCTTTCAAATTCATTTAACATAAGCATGAGCATATCTTGACTTGTGATATCCTTGTCTAAACACCCTCCCAGCTATTAATCAAAATTTTAAATACCTGCCATGAAAACAGTTTGTTCTCTTGCTACCACTTGGTTAAATATTATAGCTATCGTTCTTGCCTTCTTATAGTCAAATATTTTCTATACAATATATAACATATTTAATAGCATGATAGTCCTTAAATTAGCCAATGCTTCTTCATCGCCTGATTTGGACACCAATTTAAATAACTATTAAAATTAGTCTCCAGCGATTCCCTCTTGATTGTTTCCAACAATGGCCTATGCAGTCTACTACTTTTCAATTTTCTTTATAGAAAATTGTGATTCTGAGTTCTATATAATATATATATCATATACCTTGTCATTATTAAGTTTCTATATCTAACTTGACTGTGCTCCATATTCCTCAGCAGTTCTGACCTCATTTACAGTGCGAGGTAGAGTTGGAGAAAAATGGACTTTTCTCTCTCCTTTATTCTATAGACAATCTCCATCTTTGTGACAAGATTCACCAAGATTTCACACGTGCTGATTTGGCTCTGCTAATCACAATTCAACTGTCATTTATCGTGGGGAGTGTATCAGTATTTTGAGGAAGCAGGAAGTAGGGAAAATAACCTAATTGACTGTGCACTCTTCTTGTCCCGGAAACTGAGATGGCGTCTTTGTCTGAGGAAAGTAGGGAAAATATCTATTAAATGTTAGCTTCAGAGTTTAATTCGGGGTAATTTTCATAAACCAGGGGCTTTGTGATAGATTGTTTAGTCTAATGGTCAGAATGTTCTTTATGTAAATAGCATAGTACTTTTAAGTTAAGAGTTAAATAAAGTGACTTAAGAACTTAATAGAATGTTATTAGTTACATGTACTTTTCTAATTATGTTATGTTGGTTGCCACCATTGTCTGTCTCTCACGAGAAATGACTTTTATATCTCATCTACACACTGAATAATGTACAATTATCTCTCTCTTCTCTGCAACTCTGTAATATTGTCTGTGCATATTTTATATGGTATCAGGGCTAGATTCATTGGCATGTGGGAGGATCAGAGCACCGTTCCAGGGCAATCTGGGTAATCATGGTGAACGTTAAAACATCATGGGCACATTAACACAGGAGATTGTGGCACATTGGAGGCAGGATTGGTATGCGGCTCTCAAAGCATGAAGAACAACACTTGGGTCATTGATTACTTCTATTGATCAATGATTTCTGATTTCTTAGCTGTTTAGATTGGGCTAGTCCTCTTATTAGGCCTTCCTAATTCTCTTATCTTTGAGACATTGATTGTATTATATAGCTGGAAACATACCCATCTTTTGCTAATAAATGTATTAAGTTATTAACATAATACTAAAGTGGTACTTTATCAATTAAGATTACATATTTACAATGGATGATTGTTTCAATTGATCAATGTATTTTTCCCCTGTTAACTTATTCCAGATTGGGCTAGTTCTATAATTAGGCTAGCCAGTTCTTCTATATTTAGGGATTTGTGGATATTCTTAACAGTTTAATTATCAGCCAAATAGTGGGTTATCCTAATAATTGTCTGTGTTACTTAACATTGTTCTCTCCTTCCACAACTGTAAATTTTTGAACTTTCCATATATTTCTTTCCAAGTAGTGCATTTTGGGATGAATCTTACTTATATGCTATAATGGTATGCAGGTCTTCAAGGTTATATTAATGCTTCTTTTCGAATGCTACGCAACATTAGTGGAACATTGGATTTCGGTGATGATTAAGTGTTCCATGGGTAATTTATATGTTGGAGGTCATCAAGTCAAGGCATGCCTCACTCTATTCTGACGATATTTCTTAATACAGTTGGCTCACCTCCAGACAACCTGACAATTTTCGCAATGTTTTAATGTAGAATGAACGTAATGGTCCACAATATCTTATGTTCCTGTTTTTTCATATTCTCAATATTGTGTAGAAGTTTATCCCAGTAAAATGAGAGCATTCCTGACTGCTTCCTTTTGGGATATCTACTACTTTTCTGGAGATGTCCACTATTCCGTATACCATTTTTGATTAGTGTTGCTTCTGCTATTGCCATGCCGTTTAGTGCAGAATCCAGATCAATATGGATTTGCTGGTCCGTCCAGTAAACTTCAATCAAATTGGAGATTTGTTTAACTCTCTCCCAATATGAGTATATACTACAGTATTATTATAAACCGTTCTCTTCCTTTGTTTTGATGCTTGTGACATCGAGCTATTTGTAATTGTAATCCTGTTTGTTGTCTTAGCATGCTGACTGTTGCTTCTATGGATTGAATTAATGCATATTAGCATCCCTCGATGAAACCACATAACCATTGGGTGGCACATTCATAATGATTCATGCTAATTTCGCACCAGGTTGTTATAAGAAAGGACAGTCATTGTTGAGAATCGAATGTTGCAGGAAATGATCTTCAGCTTTCTTATTTCCTAGGAATCTTGAATGTTGTGGTTGATGCTTTTTTTCAGTGATATTTCTCTTTCTGTGCAAAATGTTAATGATATCTGACCTTGCATTACCAGGAATATAAGTACTTAACTGTATCATGGTTGATCCTGTTACCCTACTGCAATATTGTGACACTGAAATAGTCCAAAAGAAATTTGACCTCCACAACATAAAAATGTCGTTGCACATCAATTTATTAATTTGGCTAGCATGTGAGATTCCAACTAGTCCACAATTTTTTTAACCATTTTTCGGGATATAATTTGTTTTCTTCGCAATTATTTTACGTGTTACTCATTCCCAAATATTATACTTTAGTTTTCTTACGGGTTTTTAATTTTTTTTTCATTACATTATGTTCGGCATGGGATTTCAGCATTGATATTCTTACCTACCCCCATAACTGAAGTGGAATTATTTAATATCTAATTGGAGCATATTTCACATGTATGTTACCTAAAGCTTTCCTAGACTGAAGAAGTTACGTTATAAATCTTTCTAATTTCTAATACTATGTATGTAAAGCTTTCCTAGACTGAAGAAGTTATGTTATAAATCTTTCTAATCTCTAATACTTAATGTATGTATACTCTGTATGCCGTTCAACCAGGGAGGATCATCCTGTTTTTTTTTTCTCATATCCTTGCAATAGCTGGCTATGCTATTAGCTTATGTGTTCATGTAAATGTACGACCTTTCCTCCCACTGACCCATCTATTTTTGTTCTGTAGGTTGTGCTTATTTTGTCCTTATCTCAGATAAGTTGTGATGAGTTTTTCAGATTGTGAATTAGATTTTTCCTTTTTGTTTGAGGTTGTCTTCATTGATGGCCTATTTACTGTAAATTAAGTTTCTTTGGTGGGTAATGGCCTTAGAAGTTCATTGATTTGCTGACTCTTTGTTTCTTATACATTTCTGAAGTTCTGCTCTCGGTCCTCTTAATGTTGGTTTAACTTGATGTCCTATTGATCTCTACTTGAAGTCCAACGATGCCTTTTTCTATGCTATTTATATTCGGCTGAATGTGAGACTCAGATTTAGTTGTTATTTTATATTCCAAATTTGTATAATTTCTGGCTTCTCAATATAGGATCAGTTTCAACTGTTTATGATTTTAATCCTCATTGTGTTGAAAATACATTACGCGGTGCCCTTTTTCATGGAAAGGCAACCTTTCATACAATACAATACGATCAATTCAATGATGAAGCACTGTCTTATTAACAATCTATGACAGTGACATGTTTATCAATTAATTGGAAGTAAACACCATATATGTATTTTTACTTCATCGGGACAAGCAATAGTTTTGAATTGTTATATGTGGTAGCTGGAGACAGTTGGGGAGGATTCTAGCTATTCAATCTACACGAGTTCTCATTTCGGAGATCCGTTCGTTTTTTCTTGCACTTGCTAGATTTCTTCTTCTTCCTAGACTATTGGGATTTCACCCTCTTCTCTTCACTATCTTGAGACGATACTTTCTCTTCATTTTAAGGATTGGTCTTATCAGGTCCTTCGGAATTGTTGTCCTAATATTTCCTATAGCTCCGTGTCTGGAATTCCATATCTACTTTGGGTGTCTACATACCTCGTCCTATTTTGTGTTTTCTTTTATATTGCTGGTTTCTTATTTTTTGATTTGATAGTCTTGAAGCCTCCCTCTTTTGTTTGGTGAGCTTTTTGAGCAACTTGCTTGTTCTATGGTAGTGCTTTGTGAAATCTCTATTTGTGACAGAAATTACATTAAAAAGGGAATATGCTTGTCGTCTAATATTTGGACATGGATCTAGTCTCTCAGCCATATTTTAATCTCTTCTGTGTCCCTGATGCAGGTCAACTTCAATACATATTCATGCACATAAATTTTATATTTAGCTTCAGATTTATCAATTTATTTTCTGGACACATTTCTAATTTTCATAAGAGTTCCTTTGTCTCGTAAAATGAAGGGAAGATTGGGAAGTCTAATTTACAATGTCCATAGTTCAATGGTTAAGGTAGAGTCCATTTTCCCAATAAACTACATTTCTCTTCTAAACACATCATCTGAATCTGTGTTGAGTTCAAAGAGGAGAATAAAGTCCTTTGCCACATTAGAAGTGGCTTACATTCCCTTGGACAATCAAAGATTGGTGGATATGGATCCAAGCCTCCATTGGTTTTCCACTGGAAAAACTTCCATAAATTTTCCTATTAAGGGAATTATCAAGGAATAGTAGGGCCTTGCTTACTGGAACTCTAGACTTCACATTCAACTACATAAATCCCTCTCTTTTTTTCATGAATTGGGAGGCAGGGCCATTCCCATCTATTTTCACTCTTTTAGTACCCAATTTTTCTAGGAGCTTAAAAGCTTGGGGTTGCATGTGCATAGGGTGAGAAAGCATGGAGGAAGGGATAGAGCCCTCCAATGCTGCCTTGGGAGGAGCAAAAATAGACAAGATTTGTAGAAACCATAACAATAGAATATTGGAGGTTAGTCTAGTGGCCCACTACTACAATTGGGGTCATTTTTCAATGTGAAATCAACATTACAAAAGGCGATTACATGTTGAACATGACTATCCTGAACGTTAGCTAGGCGTTGATCTAGTGGTGTCGAATATTCGACATTTATCACGTTGAATGTACATTGATAACTCGATAGTATCCACATGAGTTTTTATTTGATGTCCATATTTGTTGGTTAGTTGACACTCTTACAACACGTAATTGACATTAGACACGTTGAATTAGCATGGAGTTCCATGGTTATTAAAAATCTAGAAGTGACGTTGGTTAATTAATGTTAGGGAGATGTTTAGTCAATGTGTATTTTTGATGTTGCAACGATGTATGTGAGATCATTATTGATTTTCCATGTTGTAGGTGCCATGTTAGCAAAATATTGCTAGGAAATGTGCTATGTGGCAGGTGCCACATGGATGTTTTGTTGACATGGCACTTGCCACGTGACACATTACATGTCGACTTTTTCAAATGTGCCATATGTTAGATCAAGAAGGCTCCAATGAACGTTGGTTAAGTGACATTAATCGATGTTGATTGAACCTTTAGTGTGAGTTCGATGTATGTGATCACAAATAATGTCAACTTAATGTCACAAAATCTATGTTTTTGCAGATTCACCATTGAAGCTAGTTCGACATATGAGACTTAAACAATATTGAATTAATGTTGAACAATCAATGGCTATTGTTTTTAACAAAATAAAATAATCCACATTGGGAGAGAGTTGGTGCTTGATCCATATATAGTCACCTAATTAAGCTATACTAAAGGCATGGCTACAATTCAACTTACTAAGTCTATCTGCCTCATGTATATTATCTATAGTTGAACAATCAACTACTACCGTGTCTACGAGATATTGTTTTATGCTTTATGCGTCTATATGTATAGCCAGATGGGACATGCCCTTGCTCGAACTATTTTTTTCAAAAGCATATCTTGCCCCACTAGCCCCCAACTAGCTTAGTGTGTTTCTAATTGCGTATATGTTACGAGATCTATTCTGCAACATATCATGGGTGACTAACCTAACACCTTCCATTTCACTTGGTATTAATTATATGATATTGTGGAATCAATAAAAATACCTTGACAAAAGGATACACAAAATTAGGACAAGACAAAAGGACAAAGACTATACTAAATGATAACCATGGCACAAAGGACAAACATGCCAATATATCACACACATTCTATAAGTGGCAAATCCTAGCACTAAAAGATGAAACTATAACACTTAAATATTTGCAATATATGACGAGCACTTTAACTTCATAGGTCTTAGACTAATTTGTTCGACAATTAGTTCCCTAAAAGTTGTGCCTTGAAATGGAATAGGCACTTAAGAATACTTTGATGAGGGTTAGACTTGATCCATAAAATTGTAGGTGGAGTTGATTTAAAATAACCAACTTATTTTTCATCCATGTATGGGTGGATCTTGGATTATCAAAATCCATTGTCTTTGTAGAGATCACAATTTTTTGGTTTACTTTTGGTCCACATTGTGGAGCATGATAACGACCAAATTCAAACAGAGCATTGACTTTCATCCATAGATGGGAAACTAAAGTTGCAAGGATGTAGGATGAGGTATCCCATACTAACACTATTATAATTGATCAATTTCTAGTTCTAAACAACAATTGTCATTTGAGACTTGCTTGGTTTTTCTACCACAAATTTCATTGGATCATTCTTTTGACAAAGGTAAGATTAAATAGTTCACAATTGTCAAGTTTGTGAAAAGAATATAGAAAATACATAAGCTTACAAGAACAACTACAAAAATTAAAAAAA
>WSFP011473344.1:0-17367 GCA_009831015.1 Picea engelmannii
TGCAAAAACAAGACTTACCCTTTTCCTGGTCAATCTAGTTTTATCACTTTCCCTTGAAGCATTGGGTGTAAATTCTTCACAGGAAGGTACAACCTAGTCTAGTGCATCACCTACAACTCTCAAATTTAAAATTGAAGAAGTTTGAATTTTCTACCCTAGGGTTTCTGCATGTCGTTGGGGAATTCTTGCAGATCACTGGGGTTGTTTTGACTCTCCAAGGCTTAGTTTTGGTAGTCATAAGTCCAACAAAACCTAGGGTTTCTATCCTAGCCTAACCGTCGGGTTTTCTGAAGCTATGGTTTCTATCCTAGCCATTAGGTTTTGTGAAGAATCTGCAAACCACGAGGAACATAACTTTGGTGGAAGATAGGCTTGATGGATCAAGAAAATTCAACTCTTGGAAGTCAAGATTATGCATCACTCTAAAAGAGAGTGACCTATTGAGAATCATATAAGGAACTCTACTAGAAAAAACTACCGATGAATAAAAGGTTGAATGGAAGACATATGATGTTAAAACTAGGAAGATAATCATCTACTCAGTAAGAGATCATCTACTACCTTGCATCTCTACCTTGAAGACAACTTATCTAATGTATGATGTGTTGAAGATGATGTTTGAGATAAACAACACTAACAAAGATCTTACATTGAAACACCAACTTAAAAATCTCAAGATGATGAAAGATGACACCATCACTACCTTCTTCATGAAGATTTCAGAGACCAACGATCAGTTAGGTTCCATTGGAGAAACCATAACGGACAAAGAACTTGTCATGATTACTCTCCATGCTCTTCCAAGACATTGGGAACCATTCATTCAAAGTATCAGTGGAAGATCATACTTGCCTCAGTTTGATCATCTATGGGTAGACTGCACTCAGGAGGAAACTAGACTTATAGCGAGAGGCGTGCAAGACTCCCATCATAATGAAAATAAATCCATTTATTCTTATGCAAAGAAAGGAAGAAGAAGTAGAAGAAGTTTCATCAAAGCATTCAATGAAAAGAAAACTTGAACAACTCCAGGTCATGAACAAAGAAAAGACATATCAAGGATTTAATGTTTCAGATGTGATAAGTATGGACACATTGCGAGAAATTGTCCTACCAGGAAGAAAGGAAGACAACATGCCTCCACTGCCGATGTTGATTCAAAAACACTTCAAAGAGCTGAATAAGTAAAGGATGAGGCGTTCTTCTTCATTTAAACACTCTCAAGTACAATTCCTACTGATAGTGATATTTGGTTGATTGACAGTGGTGATTCCAGACACATGACCGGATATAGAGAACATCTTACAGATATTGTATAGAAAGAGTCTCGTTTACATGTTTTACTTGGTGACAATTCTAGATATATTGTGAAGGGAGTTGGATCTTCTTCTTTCCAACTAGATTCTTACACACCACTTCAATTAATTGAGGTACTATATGTACTTAGGATGAAAAGGAACCTTGTCTTTGTTTCTGCCTTAGAGGATAAAGGCTACAAGGTTATTTTCTTTGAAGGAAAAGTTCTTGCATGGCACAAGAACTAACGCATGGATTATGCTCAAGTGATTGGTGTTTGAGATAACAGTTTGTACAGATTAACTGTCCGACCAGTCCATGCCCTATTACATGATACTATTATCTTGAGCGAGCTATGGCATGGGAGACTTTCTCATTTACATTATAGATCCCTTCCTGCTATGGGGAATATGGTAACAGGTCTTCTAGAGATACATATCAAGCATGATGGTGTTTGTATAGGTTATGCTCTTGGAAAGAATGTCAAGGGGTCCTTTATGAGCAATGACAGTAGATCCAATGGGATCTTGGAATTGATACATACAAATGTTTTTGGACCCATGATTGTTGCTTCCTTGAGAAGATACTTGTACTATGTTCTCTTCATCGATGATCACTCTTGGAGTATGTGTATTTACTTATTTAAGACCAAGGATGGAGTCCTTGCAAGATTTCAAGAATTTAGAGCTCATGTTGAGAACCTGACTGGGAGGAAGATCAAAGTGTTGAGATCAGATAATGGAGAAGAGTACACCTATAGGGATTTGAATGATTTATGTATTGAGGAAGGGATCAAGAGGCGATACACTGTTCCTTATAACCCTCAACATAATGGGGTTATAGAGAGGAAGAACATATCCATTGTTGAGGCAACTAAAGAAATGATATATGATCAAAATCTACCTATGATTTTGTGGGCAAATGCATCCATGGTAGTTGTGTACGTTCAGAAAAAGAGTCCTCATAAGATTATGAAGAACATGACTCATAAAGAATATTTCACCGGAGTGAAGCCTGAGGTTGGACACTTTAGGATATTTGGGTGTTCAGTATACATTCATTTACCTAAGGAAAAGAGGACCAAGCTAGATCCCCAGGCATAAAGGGTACATTTGTGGGATACAGTGAATCTTCAAAGGCATATCGAAGCTACATCCATGGTTAGAGACAAATCGAGGTTATCAGAGATGTCACATTTGAGGAAGAGATAGCCTTCCGAAGATCCAGATAATCTCAGATGGAGATTGGTAGTGAGAAGAAAGAAGAGATAATACCTTCTTCCCCTTCAATAGTTCATAGGGAGACAATTATTAATCGAGTTGATCCAGTTGATCCCGTAGCTCCAATTGATGTTCCCAGAGACATTTCAGTAGGCCAGAAGTGGCCTACATGGGATCACCAGAATCTACAGGAGGTAGAGGGACATACAACTCCTTGTGGCACATTTCGAGAGAGAAAGAGATCACATAGATTTTTGAACTATGTTTTATCTATGAGCCACATCATTGATACTGAGCCTTCTTGTCATGGAGAAGTAGTAGGTCAGCAGGTTTGAAAATATTCCATGACCGAAGAGCATCAGTCCATCATGACGAATGATGTGTAGGATATTGTTTCGAGACCAAAAGGGAAGTTTGTAGTGACTTCCAAGTGGATCTATAAGATCAAACATGCAGCTGATGGAAGTGTCGAGAAGTACAAAGTGATATTTGTGGCTAGAGGATTCTCTCAGGTGGAGGGAATAGATTATGAGGAGACATTTTCTCCTGTTTCTCGATACACTTCCATTTGTACAATTATTTCCTTTTCCGCATCCATGGGTTGGAGACTACATCAGATGGATGTGAAGACAACCTTTCTCAATGGAGAAATTGAGGAATAATTTTACATTGAGCAACTAGATGGATTCTTGGTGCATGAGAAGGAGTCTCATGTGTGCAGGTTGAAGAAATCCTTGTATGGACTAAAGCAGACACCTTGTGCATGGTATGAGAAGATTGATGGATACTTGATGAGTTTTTTCTTCAGCAAGAGTGTTGCTAATCCCAACCTATACTACAACATTATTGGTGATGAGTGTCTAATTTTGGTCCTATATGTTGATGACTTATTCCTCACTAGTTCAGAAAACCTTATTGTTGAATGCAAGTGTGCATTGGATTCTGAATTTGAGATGAAGGACCTTGGTATGACGGAATACTTCTTGGGACTAGAAGTGTGAAAGAGAACTGATGATATTCTCTTGAGTCAGGGGAAATACACAATGGATATATTGAATAAATTCAAGATGACAGACTGCAAGCCCATGCCTACATCGATGGTGATGAATCTGAAGAAACTGAGCGATACTTCTTCCGATCCAGGCGATATTGATCCACATATTTACAAAAAACTGATTGGATCATTGATGTATCTGGTGAACACCAGACTTGATATATGCTATGCAGTGAGTGTACTCAATTAGTTTATGAGTCATCCAAGACAAACACACTGGATAGAAGCGAAGCATGTGTTGAGATATTTACGAGGCACATTTGGTTATGGATTGAGATATTCCTCTGGTGTAGACATGAGATTGTAGGGATATGCCGATGAATATTGGGCAGGGAGCGTAGTGGAACGAAAGAGCACCTCTAGTTGTTGTTGTTTTACTTTGGGATATTCCATGGTTTCCTGGTGCAACAGGAAACAAAATTTCGTGGCTTTGAGTACCGAAAAAGCATAGTACATTGCATTATGTGTGGTGGTCCACGGAGTAGTGTGGCTTCGCAAGATCCTTGTAGACATATTCAGACATGAGATGGATTCCACTATTATCCATTGTGATAACTAGAGATGTGTGAAGCTCTCAGAGAATCTTGTGTTTCACGATAAATTGAAACACATTTAGATCAAATACCATTACATCAAAGATATGGTGCAGAGGAAAGCAGTACACGTGCAATACCTTTATACACACGAGCAAGTTGCAGATGTCTTCACAAAACTGATTACTATGAAAAAGTTTGAGTACTTCCATGAGAGACTTGGCCTGGTGGAGAATGCCTCCCTAGATGAGAGGGAGTGTTGATGATTGCAGCTTCATGAGACATTTTCCAGATCATACTCTTCTGGACTGACTTGAGATGATCTGTGAGACCACCTATGTGATAGGTGAGTCGTACTCCTCTGGACTGAGTTGAGATGACTTGTGTTGGTCTCTTGTCATGCTCCTCTGGACTGAGTTGAGATGATTTGAGATGGTCTCATGTTGTACTCCTATGGACTTATTTGAGTTGACTTGAGATGGATCTCGAGTTCGTACTCCTATGGATTTAGTTGAGTTGATCTATTTGAGAGTGATGTCCCTTATGGTTGAACACATGTGGACTTGTCACCAATGGTAGAGCACTAGAGGATGTGTATGAGACCTCTTGCTATATTTTCAAAGAGTAAGACTATTGTGAAACCCTAATTTGTATTATGAAGGGTACAAGTCGGCCCTACTGTGTAAATATAATTGATATTATGTGAAAGATTAATTATATTATTGAGTTTTACAAGTCGACCCTAATGTGTAAAGATAATTAATATTATATGAAAGATTAATTATATTATTGAGTTATACAACTTGACCCTATTGTGCCAATAGACACATTTATTTGATGAGTTAGGTCATGTATTTATTAGAGAGATACATTACCATTGTGGATCATATCTCATTCACTCAATGCATACTTGCAGATCTATAATTTGGTGCGCACTTCTCTCCTGCGCTATCTTTCTTGGTCATAGATAACCCTCTTGTGTGCACTAGGGTTTATGGTGTGAAGGTTATTCTCTTGGAAATATAGTAAAGATTTGATGGGTTTTTCCCTTGGTTGAGAAGGGTTTTCCCAGGATAACTTCTTGTGTCTTATGCATGGTTATTCTTCTTGTGATCTTGGTTACTGCAACTATTGTGTTGCTGCATTGTTTATGGTTCCAGTTCATGCTAAATTTAAAAGAAACAACATGTGCTTGAGAAATCATTAAAATTTCAACAAGAACAACCCATATAGAATCAGATCCTCGGTAAATAATTCAACCTCATCACCATTCTACAAGAAAAGAAAGGATGTCGTCGCCTACTCTCACAGGAGGACATAAGCTTCAAGAACTTAATTGAGATCAATGACCTGGTGGATATGCAAACCAACAATGGAATCTACACTTCTAATAACCAATGTGGAGGCTCCTCTTATATCACCTCATGCCTCGACATATTTCTAGTTTCTGAAGACATAGCAACATCATGGGATGATCTTTCCTCCACCATTCTCCCTTCCTCAGGCTCATACCATTGCCCCATCTACATGCACTGGCACCAAAGTGGAAAGAATTGTTTTCACCCCTTCATATTTGAAAATTTATTGCTATCCAACCCTTAGTTCGAACCAATGATCCGAAATTGGTGGACTTCCACCCATCCCCCAGGCCGCTCCAAAATGTATAGATTTCAACAAAAACTAAAAATGTTGAAACACCATATGAAAATGTGGATCAAAACCACTTTGGAGTAGATTATGGAAACTCTACAACAACATATCATCCATGAAGGATGCTCGTAGGATCTCTCTCATAGAGAATCCTAACTTCAATCTCAAATAAAGGAGTGTTGTCAGAAGGAATAAATGCTTTGGAAAAAAAAATAAAGAATCTCTTGGCTAAAGGAAGGAGAATGCAACATCTCTTTCTTCCACCACCCAACTATCTAACATAGAAGGCATAAAAAAGTCTCTCGCCTAAAAAAAAAAGATGCTTCTAAGCTTTAAACCCACAAGGACATCGAAACTGAGTTGGTATCCTACTACAAAGATCTACTCTCAGAGGAGAATCACTCCAGGGGTAATTCATCCAACAAGTAGCCAATAACATCCCTCTCCTAGTCAATGATTGCTTCCCTAATGTGCCCAATCACTCTACAAGAGGTGGAATCAACTGTCATGCAAATGAAGGAAGGTACTGCTCCTAGGCCGGGCGATTTTACAATAAACTTATTCCATGCTTGCTGGGATATGCTAAAGATGAACGTGATGTAAATCATGGAAGAATCATGCAGTCATCAGTGGGTTCTCCCTTCCCTCAATGCCACCTTTCTCACCCTGATTCCTAAAGAAGAAAACATTGTAGCTCCAAGTAAGTACATAACCATATCTCTTTGCAATTTTATCTACAAAATCATCACTAAAGTCATTTATAATAGGTTAAAATGTCTCCTTCCCCTACTCATTTTCCCTGAACAAACAATCTATGTTGAGGGCAGGAATATTCTTGATGGCATCATTCTATCCCATAAGGTTATCCACACCGTAAAAACCATGAAGAAATCGGGCATGCTTCTTAAACTGAACCTCTCTAAAGATTTTGATCGCCTCAATTGGGAGTACATTGAAAATATTCTCCTAGCCTCTGGCTTCAGTCAAGATTGGCTATGCTAGATCCTCTCTCTCCTTTTCTCCACCTTTTTATATGTTGTTGTTAATGGCTTCTCATCCCCCACCTTCATCCCCTCTAGGGGAATCCGGCAAGGAGATCCCCTCTCTCCTTTTATTTTTATCCTCATGGCTAAAGGGTTAAGTCGAATGTTAACAAGTTCCTACTCAAACGGCTCTCTCAAAGGCCCGAGTCTCCAAAATATTTAGCCCTTGACCCACCAACAATTTGTTGATGATAACTTGCTCCTAAAACACCCCTCCATTCAAGAAGCCCGTACCCTTAAAAGCCTACTCAACACCTTTTCAAATGCCTTGGGAGCCTCTGTCACTTTGGACAAATCACTCATCTTCTTATTTAACACTCCCCCCACCACCCAACCAAACATTGCCAGAACTCTGGGTTTTTTTACCTCCTCTCTTCCTTCCAAATACCTAGGCGCTCCCCTACTCGCTTCAACCATCAAAAACTCCATCTGGAAGGAAACAGTTGACAAATTAACTCAAAATATCTCCTCCTGGACCTTTCGAACCCTCAATCTATTAGGGCATCTAGTTCTCATAAATTATGTTTTGCAAACGATGCCTCTGTATCTCTTTTATGTTCTTGCATCCCCCAAATGGGTTCTCAAATCCATCTAAAATATATAGCACACATTCCTATGGAGTGGTGATAATAACACCCACAAATGGGCTCTGGTAAAATGGGAAACAATCTGTTTACCAAAGAAAATGGGATGCCTAAGCCTAAGGGATCCAATCAAGAGAAATGAAACTCTCAGCATGAAAACCTGGTGGAACTGGGTATCCAACAACTCTAGTCCTTGGGCACAACTCTGGAATAAAAAATATGCTCCAAATTGAGACCTTCACAACCTGATCCATTTCACTCCTAACTCTTAAGGCTCCCTCATTTTGAATTCTGCAAAACTACAGTTTCATGTCATTCAACAACCCAACTTTTGGGAAATCAGAGATGGTGCCCAAGCCAATTTCTGGACAGATTCTTGGCAGCAACTCCCGAGTTTGGAAAGACAACACAATCTCCCGCCATAAATAAGCACAAAGGTTAAGGACCACTAGAATACTACGGATCAACAAAAAATATTGCAATGGCTACCACTTCATAACTCCCTTCTTCACATGCCCGCAGAAACCAGAACACAAATCGTGCAAGATGTGAACAACCGAAAAAATTTGAATTTGTCAGGACAATGACAAGATCATATGGGGGTACTATCCAAAAGGATTTTTAACAATTAGAAATATTATCAACTTCTCACCCCCCCCCCCTCCTCCAGATCCTCCAGATCCTGGTTGGGCCAAGCTTTGGTCCCTCAGAACTTGGCCCAAGATCTCAATCTTTCTCTGGATGGTCCACCACACATGCATCTTAACTTAAGAAAACAACCTCAAAGGGGGATTGTTGGACCTTTGAGATGTTCTCTTTTCTACAACAATGAGGATTCCACAGACTACCTCCTTGATATCTTCCCTTTCTCCAACAACCTATGGGGTAATGCAATGATTTAATTTAGAAGATCTGACCAGGCTCATGGTAATATAACTCATACTCTTAAAAATTGGGTTGTCAATCCTTAACAGAACACAATTCTCAACCGTCTCTCGTAGATTCTCCCTAGTTTCATTATCTGGAACATTTGGAAAGAGAACAACAACTGCATATTTGAAGACCACTCTTCCTCTAAAGACACCCTTTGGGCAACCTGCAGAAAACAAATGCTGGAAACAATTCATCTCCAATCTTGGTCTGACCAAGAATTTAAAGCGCATCCAAAAGAAGCAATAATTTTTCAGCGATGGGACATCACTATTGACACCCATGTGGGCCCCCATTCAATCCTATATTCCCACATGAGGTCCCCCTCCATTCCAGAGCACTAGTGTCATCCTCCTCATGGTTTCCTCAAAGTCAACTTTGATGGAGCCTCAAAAGGTAATCCTCGTCCTGTAGGTTTTGGAGGTGTCTTCAGGGATAACTCGGGTGCCATTGTTCAACTCTTATATGGCACCATAGGCCATGAAAAAAACAACATCATTGAACTCTCAGGTCTCCTCCATGACCTCTAAATAGCATGAAAAATAGCATTGTTCCATCTTATAGTCAAAGGTGACTCTCAACTAATCATATCTATGGCAGTCTGTCTTCAAAATGGCTCACAAAGACCAAAAATATCCCCCAGCTAGCGATTGGATTAGGGACTTCAACATCTGGCTCAAATTCTGGCTCAACTTTTGGAACTCAGAGACTCCATGTCCTTCCACCATGTTCGTCATAAGGCTAACTCCTTGGTGGAAAAAATTTCCAATGAAAGCATCACGAACAAATCTGACCTTCAAGAACATACCCTGGATGATCTCTCCAACCACTCCCTTAGGAGAGACTGTATTGACATTGCTCTGAGGGACTCTTCTTCCCTAGATGCAGGTGTCAACCCCATTCAATTGGAAAGCACCACGAGACCCCTTAGCATGCGAACCAACGACTTGGTGCACTCCACCTCACCCTCCCCTCTGTTAGAAAAACAGGACCGCAGAGCAATAAAATAAAACAAATGCCAAAACAAAACACATAAGATACACAATACAAGAGAGACACAGATTTACGTGGTTCACCCAGTGTGGGCTACGTCCACCATAGAAATTTCCAGGTCCTTCCTTTATTATTATCCAACAAATGAAGGGATACAACCTACAACAAAACCCACTGTAACTCCCTCTTCTTTCTCTCACAGTCTCCTCCCTCAGAATACAATACTCACCATAATTAATAGCCGCAATACATTTCCCTCATAACAGAGGGTTGCTTTTTAGGGAAAAAAACCCTAACATAATTTCTACCATTAGATCTGCGACCTTATAATGAACGGTCCAGATTTACAATGAAATTACAATATACATTTACAAGGAAATTTTTCTTTTGGGGGCTTCGCCCCCGAACCCCCCAGCCGAGGGTATAGGCCCCCCAGACCTCGCAAAGGGGGTACTCCCCCTCTGCACTCCCCCACGTGGAAGAGTGTACATACTTCTAGGGTGTAAAGACTTCATGGGGTATAAACACGGCTAAAAGAAAGGACCTATGAATCAGGAACATAATCAGGCTCCACAACCAACACCCTCATGCAAATTAAACATCCTCTCCTCCCGAGGTGTCATTCCATTAATACGCCAACTGATCCCTCTCCTCACCTGCATGGCCTCAATATGTTGCACCAGTCCATGCACATGAAGAGGATGGTAGCATTGAAGGCTATTTATTTGAACCCCTCTCCACATGGATTTTTTCACTCCATTATCCTCGACCCTCCCTATCATTTCTCCATTGTTTTCTGCAAGAGGTGGCTCTTTTATCTCTGCAGGTGGGAGCTCTTTGTTCTCTGTAGATAGTGGTGGCTCCCCCCCCTCCTAGCACCCTGAAAGATCAATCTCTTACTCATGCCTCCCCATAAGAGTGACACCCCCACCTTGGGGATAAGTGGACACAGCGAGCGCACATCCACAACTCCTCCCCCACCCATCATGGCCAACCTATATGACTACGACCTCTTTGTCCCCAACTCTCTTTGACAACTATTAGACGATTGCGAAGAGGAATTTTCAGCCTCTCTCCCAGCCTCCCGACGCACCTCCAAACAATGTCATAGTGAATGGGTGGTAAAACCCCTTCTTGCCCACACCCTCCTCAACCTCCCGGGTGTGGGCGAGCAGGTGGCCTTCCTAGTTCACCTCTCTCACCCCACTCCCCCACTACTCATATTCCTCCTCCAACTCCTCCCTCCCTCGTCACCCATCCTCTTTCATCTGCGACCACCCCAGCCCCTCGGCTCCTCAGGATAATTCCAGCAAACAAACTATTGAGAGTACTTTAAGCAATCATAGTTCATTGAGGGCTCCATTTATCAAGAGTGCAGGCCTCTCGATCAAGGAACCAAGCTCAAACAACTCCAACGCCTCCAACGATAGTGACAACGACTTCAGTGGTTTCCCCATTGTATAAGTGATCCATATTTGATGAGAAGAACAAAATGAATACAAATTATTATTATTCTTAACACAGAAACACAAGGAACAATAACATACATACAGTAAAATTGGCTTCTATTCAATAAGGAAATATGTTGAAACTATAAAATGCAGACTGAAAAAAATATTTCTAGAATGATGGCGACTTATCTCTGAGAAGAGACGTGACGGTTGCGCTCATTCGCAAGAAGACGGTTACAATGAGACTCTCCAAGCCTTTTTACAATAAACAAGAATTCCAAATACATAGACATCCGAAAACCTAACCCTAGGAGATGAAGCACCAAAAGTCATGTGGGCCCCATTGGGGTAAGTTAGTACATCAACTTCCTCGGGTTGTAACTTTTGCATATGATCTTCGTTTAGGTTCATGATATCCCGTTGGAAAGGTATATATGAGGAATACACATGTTTTCATCACAATCTAGCTAAAGCCTACAGTTTGATTGTGGTGATCCCTAAAAGCATTGTTTATGGCCTCTATACGTCCTCGGAAGTTCTGGACCCGAAAACTAGAAAAAAGATGCCAAATTGAAAAACTGCCAAAATGAGCTAGTTAGAATAGGTGGGAGGCGACTGAAATCCATCTGGATCAATCCTCCCCCATTAGGAAGAAATGGTATCCATTTTGTTGCATTCCCCCATCAGATGAGGAAATTTTTGTTGAATTTGGTCCCAGGTAAGCCACTTTCCTTGGTGCAGGAGTTGCCCTTCTTTTACAACTCGATAAAGTTGTATCCTCTGATGGTGAGTTCCCTTGACCTATGTGTCCACAATTTGATCACTGTATTTTTTTTTCATGCATTCAGGGTTGATCTATGTTGGTGTGAATTGTTTTTCTATCTCTGAGGTGTCCAATAATGGTGGGAAATATGGCCGAAGGAGATCCACGTTGAACACTAGGTGCAGGCCAAGGAAAGGGGGAATGTTTAGCTCAAAATCATTTTCTCCCAAATCCTTGGTGGTGGGGTAAGGTCCATAACAGAGTGGGATAATCTTTCGATGGGGCCTTGTAAGGTGTTCTTTCTGCAAGTGAAACCAAACTTTGTCTCCCTTCTGAAACTTTTGTGGAACCCGATGTTGATCATGGCTTTGCTTGTACTTGGCATTGGAATTCTGTAAAATATCATGAACCTGTTGGTGGATGGGCTAGATCTGATCAATGAACTGGGTGGATTTGTCATCTTCAGTTGGATTAGGTGATGAGTCAAATGTGGTGGCCACAAGGGGTAGTGTGACATCCATGGGACCCAATGGTTGGAATCCCAACCCCACCTGAAAGGGGTTGTGGTTAGTTGAGCTATGTAGGGCTTGGTTGTAGCTATCCTGAACATAGGGAATAATATCATCCCATGTGTAGGGGTTCTTGGAATTGTACATGCGCAGGATATGCACAATCATCCGATTGACCACCTCGGTTTGGCCATATTTCTAGGGGTGGAAGGAAGTGGATTTTGTGAGCTTGGTGTCCAGCAGTGACCAGAGGGTCGACCAAAATGTGTTGAGGAATTTACTGTCTCGATCTGAGACAATGGTTTGTGGGATTAAAAAATTTACCCATACTCGCTCAAAGAATATCTTGGCAGTGGTCTCCACTGTTATGCTCTTCTTGCAGGTGGCCAGAATCAACATCTTGGAAAAGTGATCAACAACCACAAAAATACAGTCATTTCCCCTCTTGGTGTATGAAAGGACCGGCATGTAGTCCATTGATATGGATTCCCATGGCCTGACAGGAGTAGTCGGAGGGGTGTGCATGCCCTGTTTCTTAGTGGTCATCTTGGCAATAACACAGGCAATGCAAGACCTGATATAGTTGCTGATATCTTGTTGAAGTTTCGGCTAGTATAGAGGTTGTTGTTGCACTTCCACTATATTTTCGATGCCAAAGTGTCCTGCCACCCGACTGTAGTGGGCTTCCCAAATCAACTTTGCTTGCTCTCTTGATAGAACAAAGAGATGGCCCAGATGGCACAACAACCCTTCCTGAAGATGGAAATTAGTGACAACTGAGTTTGCGCCCAAAATTTGGTAGGTAGTGGCGAATTCAGGTTCTATCTCATAGAGGTGGGGCCATCCAGAGGTCTCGTGGTCACAAGAGTCTAGCACCGTGGTGAGTGCCGCGACTGGAGGTCGGTTGAGGAAATCAATGACTCGGTTGGTACTTTCTATTTTATACTTGATGTTGAGGTGGAACTGCTGCAATTATGTCAACCACTTATGATAGAGGTCATTCTTGAATTTTCCTTATGTCTGCATGAACTGCAGTGGCTTATGATCAATTTGGATGACTGTCTCCTTCCTAAGAATGTAATTCCTCCATTAGTGACAAACTTTCACAATGGAGTAAATTTCTTTGTCGTAAGTAGGGTACTTACGCACGACATATGATAGTGTCTCACTATGATATGCCATGGGGTGGTCATGCTGAGTGAGGATTGTGCCCAAAACATAGTCTGAAGCATATGTCTGGATCTCAAAGGGTTGTTGCAGGTCCGGTAATGAAAGTATTGGGGCTGAGCACAAGCGTTGCTTCAAATCATCGAATGATTTCTATTGGGACATGCCCCACACAATGTTTTCTTTACTACCACCTCCGGTTACTTGGTTGAGGGCCCATGCAATATGGGAGAATCCCAACATGAACCTGTGATAGAAATTGTCAAGGCCTAAGAAGCTCCGAAGCTCAGTGAGTGTGGTTGGGGATGGCTAGTCACGGATGAATTGGATCTTGGCTGGATCCACATGCACACCATGTTGATCAACGATGTAGCCTAGGTACTAGAACTTGTCCATTCCGAAGGAGCATTTTTCCAAGTTGGCATATAGCTTGTGTTGTCACAGGGTGTGCAAAACCTATTGAATGTGATGCAATTGTTCCACCCAAGTCTTACTGTAGATGAGGATGTCATTTAGATACACCACTACAAAATCATTGGTGAAATGTCGAAGGATATCGTCCATCATCCTCATGAAAGTTGATGGAGCATTTGTCAAACCAAAGGGCATGACCAACCATTCAAAATGACCTTATTTTGACTTGAAGGTGGTCTTCCATACATTTTTATGTTCTATTGGGACCTGGTGGTAGCCAGAATTCAGATCAATCTTACTAAATTATTTGGCCCCCTTGATTTGATCAAGGAGATCTTCAATTTGGGGAATCGAGTACTGATTCCTGAATGTGATTTTATTTAGGTCTCGATAATCAATGTAGAGTCACCAGGTCTCATCTTTCTTATGCACCAACATGATTGGGCTCCCACAAGGCGATGAGTTGGGATAGATGTTCCCCTTGTGGAGAAGTTATTGGATTTGTCGCTTGATCTCCTCATTCTCTAACAAAGAGCAACGATAGACTATCCTATTAGGTAGCAGTGCATCAGGGGTTAGATCGATGGGATGCTTGACCTGATAGTGCAGAGGTACCCCGGTAGGTGAGGAGAAGATATCTTTGTATTCTTCTATGAACTTATCCACTTGATTTTGCTATGTGGAGAGGTTATCCGCAGAGACCCTGGATGTGGCTGTAATCTTTCACTCACTGAGAGAGAATCACAAAGAAGAAAAAATTCCTGGTCTGAGAGATGAACTTCCTTCATTTCTTGGTAGAGATCAAGGAAATAACAGTAAGTGGGACTGCCTTCGGTATCCTGTACAATTTCCTGTCCAAATTAATAATAACACTATGAGGCCTAGACTCATATACAACATGAAGTTTCCATAAATAAGGTTGGCCCAAAATAAAATCACAAAATTCGAGAGGAGAAACATCACACAATACCTTATCTTTGAAGGGCTTGATGTCATACAATAGGTGACACTATTGGATGACATCGATATCGCTTCCTTGGCGGCGCCATCCAATGGTGTGGGGTTGTGGGTGCAGTGTTGTCGGTAGGGCTAGCTTCTTGAAAAAATTTGTTGAGATGAGGTTCTTCTGGATACCTCTATCAGTGATGAAGTGGAGTGGGGTGCCTTTCACCCACATCTGTGAATGAAAGAGGCACTCACCTTCCTCTATCTCATCTGGTTCTCGGGATGGATATTGGCAGTAACAATGGTGGCACTGGGTTGCACGTCAATGATTCGTCTCCCCCTTTTTGGTTCTGACTCAGAGTCGGAACCCACATATTATTCATAGGCTTTCACGTCAACCACCATCGACTTCGTTGAACAGATATCAACAATGTTATGCCAGGGGTGTTTATGGAAGTCGCACCCCTTCTCGGTATCTTTCTTTGTCTTTCCAATGTCCTTCTTTCCTTATGGCCTAGAATAGTTGTCTTGAGGCTATCCATATTTTCTATGTCCTTTGTTTTGTGGTTTGGGGCTGCCCTTTCCTTGATTTTGTTGTGAGGGGTTCCTGGGCCCAAATTGCCGTGTCTTTTGTTTAAGCTTCTGCTCGATTTTGATGGCATATTGATAGGCCACGCCCAAGGAGGAGATGTCCAAAAAATCCATTTCGGCCTAGATGTATCCATGCAGACCACCGTGATACTTGAGCACTATATTTCTCTCAGAATATTTGATACCCAACTTGGTGTGCAAGGTATGGAATATATTTCTGAACTTTGGCATTGCTTGGTCTCTTTCCTGCCGCAGTGTGGTCTATTTTGTATATAGGTCGTCATAACTTCTGAAAGGGTAGTATTGTTCCTTAATACAATTCATGAAGGACTCCGAGGTGACCGTGACTATAAATAATGAGGGTTCCTCTATTTACTTTTTCTCACAAAAAGTATCCAACCAAACTTTGACATGGGGAACGACTTTGAGGAGCGGAAAAGTAATCTTTTCTCTGCTCGAAAAGATATGGACAAAAAAATACCCTTCTAGCAAATTCAACCATTTGTCTACAACATCTGTGTCTATCTAACCTTCAAATATAGTAATATCAAACTTGATTTATACGTTTAAGGGGGTGGTGCCTCCGCTAGAGGAAGATCTATCACATGTTGGTAGTCGTCGAAGGATTTGCGCAAAATTATCCATCATCTCGTTCCTCTAATGCGTGAGGGCTTCCTTGATCAAAATTTTGAAAAGATCTCCTATCCCATCGTCTTTCTTTTCTCCTACCATGAGAGGTCGCTTGGGCATGAAAGATATTGTTTCCTCAAGAGAAACAAGCTCGAGACCCAATTCTTTGTACCCTGACCTCATCGAGGACATGCATTAATAACAACAAGGAGTAGACTGCTCTGTTACCACTAATCCATATTTTATGAGAAGAATGAAATAAATACATATTATTATTATTATTAACATAGAAACACAAGGAACAATAATAGAGATACAATAAAACTGGCTTCTATTCAATAAGGAAATATGTTGAAACTGTAAAATGTAGACTGAAAACAAGCTTGCTAGAATGGTGGAGGCTTATCTCTAAGAAGAGATGCGATGATTGCGCTCATTCGCAAGAAGATGGTTAAAATGAGGCTCTCCAATCCTTTCTAGAATAAACAGGAATGCCAAAACCCTAGACATACAAAAACCTAACCGTAGGAGATGAAGCGCCAAAAGTCATGTGGGCCTCGTTGGGGTAAGTTAGTACATCAACTTCCCGGGGTTGTAACTTTTGCATACGATCTTCATTTTAGTTGCACAATAGCCTATTGGAAAGGTCTATCCAAGGAATACATGTGTTTCCATCACACTCTGGATAAATCCTATAGTGTGACTGTGCTGAGCCCTAAAAACATTGTTTAGGGCCTCAAAATGACCTCGGAAGTTTGGGACTCGAAAAATAGAAAGAAACTGCCAAACTAAAAAACTGCCAAAATGAGCCAGTTGGAATAGGTGGGAGGCCACTGAAATCCATCTGGATCAAGAAGAGATTCCTCCAAATGTCCCTCCAACCATGACTGACAAGCATACATGATTCCCAAGTGTTACACATTATTTTCATCACCCCTATGTCTATTAATTATGTAAACCTATCCTTTGTCGTTAGAAGGATCAATGGCCTTAATCCTTGAAGAAGAATAAAGATACTTTTTCCAGAGAGATGAAATTATACTTTTCCTTTGTCAAAAACTTTAGAAAAATGGATCATCGCACCTTTCTTAGTGTTAAGGGTGTGACGATATAGGATCGTCACAGGCTACACCACAGTGGCCTGTGACGTCATCATAGTTTTCTCAGTGTTAGGGGTATGACGATTTTCATACAAAGGAAAAAGAGGAATTTCTCGAAAGTTCTAGAATATAAGCTTCGAGGGTGAGGTGGCCTCCGATCGGTTTAGATCTGAGTCACATCCTTGATCTCATGGGATCATCTTAACCTCCTCACCCTATCCTTTTTATCTTATAAAAGGAGAATAGTTCTCATGGGAAAAGTTAGCTTGGGAAAAGTTGGATGGAGTCGGTTAGAGCTTTTGGAGTTGGATAGTTTGGATTGAGTTGGCTAGATTTTGGTGTGAGCTTGAGTAATTTTTGTAGCTTTGGGATTTTCTTTGTCAATATAGATTGTTGGTCTCAGAATCCATGGAGCAAGAAGTGTGTGGGAAGAAAGGAACTGTTGGAAGGAACCTTACAACATCAAGGCATTGGTTGTATTCTCCTTTTCATAT
>ML878418.1:4334-21701 GCA_009831015.1 Picea engelmannii
AATATGTAATAGAGGTGTGATTTAATATCAATGCAAAGTGGAGATACAATGACACGTTTTATTTCTATTTGGGTATATGCAAAAACGTTTCCCAAATCATTCCATCCATGTATTACTTTTGAGAACAAACTCAACACTAATAATTTGTTTCGAGCATCTTTTATATGAATTTACAAGTATATATTAAATAGGTTGAGTCACCCTTTTCTTTCGTGCACATATCAACATAAACACAATCAGTTTACAAACTGGGGATGGCTTAAAAAATGATAGATTATATACAAACTTCAGGATATTTAAGAGGCCAAGTGCATATTTTATCAATAATTTATTCTAACTCACTGCTCATAAACATTACACGGGTGAAAACAAGTTCGAGGAGAGAGAATAATGATGATATGGTTGAATGGCTTGGGTCCGAGACAAGATGTGATTAAAACGACTCAGGGTTTGCTCATAATACAATCATTTTATATTGCAAATAGAATCCATACAAAGAGAAAAAAATATATAAGTCCTTTGACAATTAGAGCTTAGGGTATGGAGTCGGGAGAAAACTAAGCGAAGTGATGATGTGGATAGCTGGGTATGAAATTAAAATTAGACCAAAGCATAGACATCATGAATGATTAACCATGGCGTATCAGGGGGCTTACCTTGCATATGAAAGAGTTGAGGCCTAGTCATGTTCTCTAGGTTGATGGACGACCAAAACCATCGCCAAGTTTGAGAAATATGGGCCATCATCCATATTTTTCCAGGTGGGCGACTCGAGCAGAGCTCTCGAGCCTAACAAAACCACAATAGAAATGACTGTGAGCCTAACATAATCAATGTCATTAAACCAATAATTGATCAAAAGTTGTTGTTGTGTGTGATGTAATATCCCAGGTTGATCCCCAATTATAATTGTACATATGTTTTATAGGCTGGTGAGTCAAGATATTATGGACCCGAGTGCCTATGTGATTATTAGGCTAAAGAGCCTATATGCTAAAAGGCCGAATCTCCTATCATTGTAAAATGTGATCACACTTAGATATTCATGAAAAACATCACTACTACAAAATAACTAACTAGACATAAAGAGTATGGAGGGGGCTAAACTCCACTAGAAAGGGAAAGGGGGGCTAAGAGTCTAGGAAGAGGGGCTTAAGCCAAGGAAATATTATAATAATATTTCCTAAAGTCAAAAGTCATGGGATATGATTTTATCCTAAGTTCCTATGGAAGAGGAACAAATTACAAGTAGAGGGGACAATATAGTTCCATGGTGACAAGTGTCATAAAGGGAACATGCAAATATATTGGGGGAAGTTAGTGTAATTTGCCATCTTATCTATCATTCTCACCATCATTCTTACCATCAATCCTTGGCTACCATTGGTACTTTGCTGCCATCACCATACCTGCATTGAGGAAGCTTTGGGGCAGTTTTCTGGTAATTGAGCTGAAGAGGTGGGTTGTTAGACCCATGTGCTGTGAAGAAGAGGGCTGTCAGACCTCTGTGCTATTAAATAAGTGGGTTGTCAGGCCCGTGAGCTATTGAAGAAGCAGGTTGTAAGGCCTTTGAGCATTCTCTATAGGTGAGAGAATTGTTGGGAATTGGATTCCCAAGGTGCCAAGCTGCAACTACAGAACTCTGAGACTTCTTGTTTGGCCTGTTGGTGAAGCCACGGAAGGGAAATGGGGTAGCCGAAGGATTGTTGAGCAACTAAGGGGCACACTTCCTGGGGTGGGATATGCATGTGGGGAATGATAGATTGTAGGATGTCTGCTAGAATTGAAACTTGAGTTTGAGCATTTATTCTCTTTAGGAGACCCTAGCCCAGGTTAGGATTTCATTTTCCCAAGTGAAGCTTTATCCCCAGCTCAGGGATGACCTGCTGCTAAGCTTATGAGAAACATAGTCTAAGGCTGGGAGGAAAGTCTGAGGTTTGCATGCAGTTGGTGGCTTATTTATACCATATAAGTGTCCACTATGTGCTTGTCTAAATCACTATGTAAACTTTTATGTATTTATGTAATGGGTATTTGCTATTCTAATTATGCTTTAGTATATCTGCTGTTAGAATTGCACAAAAACTGTAATTATGTATTTTTGCCATGGGTAATTTTTTATTTAACTATACTTAAGTATATTGCTGTTAGAATGGCATATAATTGTACATTTATGTGCATATGCAAAGTTTATGTAAAATCAATGAAATTTGGGTTGGATTTTAGCGTGACTTAGCCCAACTAGGGCTGGAAATTCCCTTGTCTTGGTATGGACAATTCACATGATGAAATTATTTACATAAGCAATGAAGAGAGAATAACGTAGAGGATTTTGAAGTGAGATGAGATTTTCGAAGGTCTAGTAAAAACCCGATGTAACACCCCTATTTCTCCCAGCTTGTAATTAATCATTGATTATGATTACCATGCAATGGCATGTGAACAATATAAATATATTATTGTTTAGATTTCCAATGAATGACTGTGGGGGGGTGAAGCCTTGAAGTACTGGCCATGATATCACTAGAGGAAAGAGTGAGGAAACTGTAGAGAGGGTTCATTATGTCAAATGACCCAAATTCTCTTTGTTGAAATAATAAGCCTCATACAGATTCCAAGGGAGAATCAATTAATGAAAGAAGGACCGGTGGTTGAAAAATCAACTACCCCAATGAATGGAAGCATGGAGGGTCTGGCTGAAGAGAAAGAGATACAAATCTGTCAGCCCGAAGTACCAGAAAGTGCAATTCTCCTGCAGGCCCAGACTAACCCGAGTTTCTTCTGACAGAAGGAACATAACATGTCTAGAACCTTTCTAAGGAGGAAAAAGACATGCAAGAATACACGCGAAGGCATAAAATAGAGGATACCAATCCCACAGGGGGAATGCGAACGGGATATGCTGAGAGAAAAAGGAGAGCATGACAAAAGATCCAGTTCAGAGAAGAACTGAGAGATTAAATTGTTTCGGTTAGAAGAGAGAAAAAAAAGGACTTCTCAGAGATGAGGGTCACGAGCTTGATGTCGAGAAAGCATATGATAAACCTCACAGAGGCTGTGACATAGAGAGAGTCTCTGAGGAATTGTAATATTTTTCCCTAGTGATATCATGGCTTGGCACGGGGGTGGCTAGAGTGCTAAGAGTTAATGCCTCTGAGCCTATGGTTGGGTGGGGAGGTAAACACCCACAATGAGTTAGATGGAAACCACTTGTAATATATAAGTATTCTCATACCCTGTGAAATTGAACTGAAACTATAAAATAAGGTTGAATATCCCGTGAACGTTTCAAGGGTGTGCATGCTTGTTTGATGATTAGACTGTTTTCTTTATTTTTCATGGTTGCGTATTTAATCAAGTAAGGAACTATATGGTCGAACGTGATTTGTACACATAAATACTTGATCCCCTATGGTGGCTCAAATTAAAGGAAATGAACTGTGATTTTGTTGACCATAGGCACAATTTCATGCATGCATTCTTACACTTCTAGTTGTTTTGGGTCTCCTGGAAAAAGGGCCTTTTAAGCTCAGGAGAGGTAGTGCGAGGGTGCACATAGCCTATGCAAGTTTTGTAGAGGATTATAACTCTCTAAGTTCTAAATTCCCAGAGAAGCGCCATAAGTGTTCCCACACTTCATTCGAAGTATTTGCAAGCTCGGAAGGTATAATGCTCATATAATGCATACAAAGGGTGCATCCTTTAAACCACTCATTTGTGTGACCGAGGGGTCATGCCCACGTCCCTAACCAAATCACGATGAAGAATTGGGCGTGTAGTCCTGCAACTTGTCGGGAAACCTCATATGACCAGGACCATGGAACCCAATGCTACGCCCAACGAGAGATAAACCTTTTGGCTTCATAACTCCGAGAGTTCGGAGCTCCGGGATGCTATGAATTTACAATCTCTCAAACCAACCGAAGGTAACCTGCTGGTTCGGTTACCCGCAAGGTTGACTGACATCCGACGGTCTCTTAACTATAACCATGGGAAATGTCCCACCAATTAAAACCCTGACCCACTTACCAGTTGCGAAGTAACGCGAGTCATAGATCCGAGGGTACTCGGGATATTCCCTGACCGTTTGATCTACGTCGTGATCTGTTCGGCGTTGACCACTTTGGGAGAACAAAGGTTTCATAACACCAGAACCCCAGAATGTTGTAGCTACGAATTAATGTGAGTCATGGATCTGGGGAGTCTATTGAGAACCGCTCCCAACTGTCCAATACACTAGTGGAAGGATTTGCGTATAACACTTCGACGAAGTCCTCCTCTGGGAGACACAGAGTGTTAAGTGGGTAGAACCCCCAAATGCCGAAGTCGCGAAGCGATGAGGATCCTCGATCTGGGAACACGTCAAGATCTCTCCCTGACTGTGGGATCTAGAATGTGGTCAGCATGATGCTGACCACTCTGGGAGTAAAGAGGAGATTACACAGCGGAACCCCTGAACACTGAAGTTGCGAAACAACGGTGGTCGCTGATCTATGGGTCTACATGGTCATATCTTGTCCGTAGGATAGAAGGGGTGTTGGGAGATCACTGGAGGGAGTTTGGACTTTGGGCGATTTCACAGGTAGTCGATATTAGAGGCTTCCAGAGGCTGTCCATCCAGAGTGACGTGGCACGCTGATTCCACCCAAGGTGACGTGGACCCATGTTTGGAATGCCACGTGTCACCCTAATTCGTGCATTTTACAAGCCTTGTATGCCAACTGGAACATGGCACATGTCACCCATTGACAAAGCCATGTGTCATCTCTATTATTTGTCGTGTGTCACCCCCTGGTGCATGGTTGTTTGAAATACGTGGTAGTACCTCAGGAGTTTAGAACTCTGAGAGAGTTGGGATGTTGGAACGTATGCTCCCAAAAGGGCCGAAGGTCAGAGCTACGTGGCAGTACCTCAAGAGTTAGGAACTCTGAGAGAATTGGGATGTTAGAACGTATGATCCCAAAAGGGTCGAAGGCCAGAGATACGTGGTAGGAATCTGGGACTCTGGGAATGGTTCATACACGAATAGGATGGACGAAGGGTCGAAGGTCTAGTGATCTCGAAGGCATGAAGAACATCTTCTGTATCCACCTCTCTAGCGACCATGTCACCGTTAAGGGACAAAAACCATGTTCAATTCCATGCTAGGTGGAATGGTATGAAGGAGACGAAGCCACATGGGTTCCATGTGGCCTTTGACTGATGATGCATGAAGAGCTTCAGGAGGGCATAACTTCCAATCCAGGGCTTGGATTTGAGCATGGTAATAGTCGTTAAAAATCTCTTGACAAGAAAAATGCGATGAATATCTCGAAAAGAGGATTCAATATGATGGAGAAAAGCGAAATTTTGGTGCCCCATTCCTTAAAAAGGTACTTAGGGGGTTGGGTGTGTTACACCTGAGAAGGGAGTTGGGCGAATATCCTGGCAGTGAATATCCGATTTGGACTGATAAATGAGGGAAATTATTGATGAACCCTTGAAAAATTGTATAAATCTTGGATCATACTATTAAACTAGATAAAACCTATGTTTTTTCTTTGGAAGTTTGCAACATTCAACTCATGCAACGATTCGATCATGACAGATGGTCGGGGCACATAGTGATTAGAGTGATCCATGACAAGGCTATCGGGGACTTTGATGAATGGAACTCCAAGTGATACTCGAGATCAGTGATTCCATTGAAGAGTGGTTTTAGGAAGATCTGGACCATTGGTCGTGGTGGGATCGTCAGACTCGAATGGTCAGAGTAATCTTGGATGCCATGGTAGAGGCACTTTGATGGGAAGGCTCTGAAGAGAAATCTAGAACATAGATCAATGAGTAGCTGAGAAGTAACCTCAGCCATAGATCATCGTGGGATATGCTTATCCTAGGCTAAGAAGAAGAGTGATGTCATGCTAATGCAAAGTGCCAATGTGTCCAGAGGAGGACATGTGGTATCCTGTAATTTGTAGAATGGACCAAGTAAAGGTCCATATCGGTGTTAACCCTTGGTACACGTGTCAAAATCCTAGCCCTTTTATTTAGAGGTTGATAGATCTTGACCATTCATCGAAGGAGTTTTGGTTGGAGTGAGCGACGATTCTTGAGGGAACTGCACTCCGATGGAAGGTTCTCCGAGGAATAATTTGGACCGTCAATTAGAGAATGGCATGATGAAACAACATCCATTGATCTATCGTGGGCCCCATAAGGTCGAGTTGAAGAGGTGGAAAGGAATGGTGTTAATCATCATGAAAGTTTGAGGGTCCGAAGCTATCTAAGTTGTTGATTTCCAATCTCCTAGGACCGTTAGATCCATTGGAGGAGGATGTTGTCATACCCAGGTTATTGGTGGGGGCGAGGAAGTCGGGAGTGGAAGCACTGCGATGGAAAGACTAAAATGATGGAGAAGGGATCAAAGTGGATAAGAGGCGTTGATTTGGATAGGACGAGGATCCGATGATATAGGTGGTGGATTCTGCATCAGTTCCACATTGGTGCCATGTCAAATGGCATAAAGGATCCACGTGGCGATGAGGTGAATTTTTCCACCAAAGACCCAAAAAATTCAAAGGTATGTAACTTTTAATCCAAAGATCAGATTTGAGCATGGTTACAGTCGTTGGAAATCTCTCGATGAGAAGAGTTAATACACGAGGTTTATTTGGAGAGATGAAGTAATTGGTGAAAGAGGAATTTTGACACCCCATCAACCTAAGTGAGGACTAGGGGGCTGAGTGTGTTATAAAGTAAGGGTCCAAGTAAGGGTACTTGTCGATGTTAACCCTTGGTACATGTGTCAAAATCATATCCCTATGATCTAAAGGTTAATAGATATCGACCGTTCATCGGAGGAGTGCTGGTCAGAGTCAGCGACGATTTTGGTTGAAAATGAACTCTGATGGAAGGTTCTATGAGGAATAATATGGATCATCTATCAGAGAGTGGCGTGATGAAATGACATACGTTGATATGTCTTGGGCCCCACATGGTCGAGTATGAAGAGGTGGAAAGGAATGGCGTTAATCATCGTGTAATTTTGAGGGTCCAATGTTATTGGATCCATTGATTTCTGATCTCCCAAGACCGTTAGATCTATTAGAGGAGGATGTTGTCAGACCTAGGCTATCGGAGGGAGGGAGGAAGTCAGTAGTGGAAGCACTCCAATGGAAAGACTTTGACGATGGAGAAGGGCTCTGAGTATATCAGAGACGTTGATTTGGATAGGAATAGGATCCGATGAGACAGGTGGTCGCTGCCACATAAGTTCCACATTGGTGCCATGCCAAATAGCAAAAGTGACAAGGGTCCAAGTGGGTGCCATGTAGCGATGAGGTGGATTTGTTCACTAAAGACCCAAAAATTTGAAGGGATGTAACTTTGAATCCAGAGATCAGATTTGTGCATGGTTAAAGTGGTTGGAAATATCTAGACGAGCAGATTTAATCTATGAGGTTTATTTGGAGAGATGAAGTAGTTGGTGAAAAAATAATTTTGACACCCCATCAGCCTAAGTGAGGACTAGGGGGTCAGGTGTGTTACAAAGTGGTATTAGAGCTCCAATTTGAACACTAGGCTTGGATGGGCCAGAGATTAGTCACAAGATTGATGTATTAAGGATAAGATGATCATGTTGGAAAGGTCTTGGATAAAGGAGTCTAGATATCCAAACATATATGTGAGTTGGGTAGTACAATTCCCAAGGAATCAGAAGAAAGGATTTTGATGGAACAAAATTGTGCATACTTTTCATGAAGGTGAAACTTGGAGAGAATGTCCAAAATAGGGTTATGAAGGAACCTAGTTGGGCTCCTTCCAAACCTCCAAAGGATCAGGTGCAAGGATGTATAGGTACAACTAAAAATTGCACGTGGTCGAAAGATGAGCATAAGGAACAAATGGGTGTTGATTAAATGGCCATAACTTTATGCTCAAGACACATAACCGAGCAAGAAAATAGTCACTAGAAAGGTATTAGATAGAGGAGTCCATGTTTTGACCCAGAATTATGAATTGAAATTCAGATTTTCTAGGAAGTTAGAAGGAGATTTCCAGTGATCTTAAAAGGGAAAAAGTATGCATATGTCCTAGAGTTGTATATTATGAGCTTTAACTATCACATGTGGTTGTATGCATTTCTCTCAGATGTTATGGTTACAGATAGAAAAGAGAAAATTCAAGTGATGTCTATAGATAAGAGACAAAAGAACAAAGAAATTTCTTCAATATGAGCATTTGGTTTCTTTAAGAAGTTGTTAGATCAACTATTGGGTTCAATGAGCAACATTGGAAACCCCTAATGAAAATCCTTGTTTGGGGAACTAATTCCAGAGGACAATTATGAATATTAGATGTGGATGCTAGGTAGGGAAGCCTTATGTAGTACATGATAATGCATGTAAAATAGGTTCATTTGGGGATGTAAAGAATGGAAATATGGGAGGATGATTTTACAACATATGAAAGAATTGGACCTGGTATCAAGAATGAGTAGAGGCACTTAAAGACAAAGTGTTATCTCAAAAACCCCTCACAAGATGATCAAAGGAAAAGACTGAAGAATGTTAAGGTATGAGTTAAGGTGCAACCATATAGGATTCATAATCCACTACAAGAAATCCACTCATGCTAATTAGAGTGCTCAGTGGAATCGAGACACAAGAGTAAAGTATTTATTAGATGAAGTAGTGAAGGTCCATTCACTAAAAAGGGTGTTAATGTATGTTGGCACAGGGGTATACCAAGGGTTAAACTCTCCAACATTGCATCACCAAAATCCTAACTATTGTCCCTTTCGACAACACCTGCGAAGCAGATGAAGTCTCACCCGAGGTAGAGGCAGTGGGGGTTGTAGGACTCAGGTGTCTACAACCTAGTTGAGACACAGATCTGTGATTACAACACTTAATAGAGCACTTAGCCAATAACATGCATTAGTTCATACATCCATTCACATCGCAGGTTAAACCCTAGATATAGAACAACATTGTAATAAGCATATCACACACTTCCAATCGCTTAACCCATAGTATTAACTCAGATCTAACATTCATTCACATCATAAAGCACTAAGAATTCATAGATCTATCTATCATACATCAATAACAATACACTAAGCAACTAGATACATAACATGAACAACATTGCACAAAGCACATCGACAAAGGATATACGTGGTTCACCCCAGTGTGGGGCTACGTCCACCAACTCTTCTTCTTCTTTATTAGTCTCCTTCAATCTTCTTACAGACATAGAACCACAGAGCCAACTTCACACTGGATAGGTGATCTATGCACAACACACTAGATCCACCTTCCTCAAAATCAGGTCACGACACAAAGCCTTACACAGTCGGTGCACAAAGCCTCTTACAATCACTTGCACTTAGCTCTGCAAGTCTTAACATACCCTAGTTGTGCACTAAGCCAACTTCTCCCTTACTTACATCGCCTAGATACTTATTTATACATTAGAAAAAAGGCCTAAGCATGGGTAAACCCATGGACCGACATCCCATACCCATTACATAAACCCTTAAAGCTCCAAAAATCCCGCAAAATGGGCGAGATCCCGCGATCTTCGCTTTGCCTGGGCACTCCGTCTTCGACCAGCCTGTTGAAGTCCCAAAAATGGTCAAACATGACTAATGTTTCCTCAAAACTTGGTCGAGGGACAACAATGTACAAATAAAGTAGTACAATGTGGGAAGAGCTGTTCTAAAAAGATTGATGTGTCAAAATGTTATTCTTCTAATAGAGAAAGACATAGTGTATACAAGGAGATAAGGTCAACATCTCCAAGGATCAATCATATAGTTTTGGGGGTAGTACCTCCATTATGTTTTATCAGGGTAGTGTAGTGGAAGCATGGTATGAATTATATAACTTTAGGGTAAAATTAATGAAGGTACATGTAAGCTAAAAGTGCTAGAAGATCCATAAGCAATGCAATATGTGTAGATTTGATCCAGAAGGATGCAATCAGGCTTTAAGGAAGGATTTTCCATAAATGGAAGAAATATTTTAGGACTCAGTCAAGACCTTGAACACCCTAAGATAATGATATAAGGTATCATGAGGGGAATGTGTAAGTACTCCAAGAGGGATGACATCAATAAAAGAGGATTGATGATGCATTACAAAGGTGTTGAGTACATTCCCAAAGTAGGTTGGAATGACAAGTCAAAAGGATCCAATAATGGAGGCGATTTTTCTAAAGGAAAATCAATAAGGGACCATGAAGAAGAAAATGGTTCTAATTTTAACTTATTAAGAAAGAGAGATGGTACATGAGAGAACCATCTCAAGTGGAAAGGATCTATTGGTGTTACTCTAGGAGGATGAAGCACCACTGGAGTTCATGATGTCAGGTAAAGGTAATGTTGATTTCTCTAAAGTGATCTCTATGAATCTAGAAGGAGAAGTGGCCATATGTGTAGGAATAATTGACTATGCCAGTCAAGTTTGAGATCAAGTGGGTCAAGAAAGGAGAAGAGAATGATGTAAGAAACAACTAAGTGTTCAAAGAGGGAAAGTTGATTTGGTTTGGTCTAGTCAAATAAATGGATGTTGAAGATCCAAAGTCAATAAGAGAGAATAACTGGAAATGTAATCTGGTGATGTATGTGTAGGGTCAGAGGAATCTAGGTGATAGATGAATACTGGAGATTAGTATCAACATAGTATGTGGATGGAAATACAAGGGTAGTCAAGAGTGGATTGGCTATAAAAGTGATCAAGGAAGAAATAATCACGTGTAATGATTACACTGAGAATCGAGGATAGTGAGGAACAACAAGGATAATTGTACATGAGGAAAGAGTTTGTTGAATTGCCATGGAAAAAATTATGATATGGCCTTTTGGGATAGCTATACATAGCACATGAAGTTGAAATGCACATGCATTTATAAGCATATTAAGGATGCATTATTAGTGCATATAAATATGCATTAGTGAATATATATATAACATGTTGAAGACTAGGAGTGGTCTATTGCTATATGTACGAATATGAAAATTGCTAATGATGGTTGTTGTGCCAAGACATATAGATTTATTGCATGATTGCAAGTGTTGTTGATGATGTTGTTGTATATGGAAGGAAGCAACAAAAAGCCAAAGTGTTGATTATAAGAATGATAAATGAGACATGGGAGCTCCTATTGTTACCAGATAATCAAGTAGCATCAAATTTATTTAATGACAACTATGCAGGTATGAACTTTATGTATTTATGCTGCGAAATTGCTGAAGGGAATTAGGTAAGAATTCCGTCAGTGAGAGTTATTTTATAAAATGAAATTATTGTATAATTTGAAGGCATTAATGGAAATAATACACGACTAAGTGTGTTAAAGGATGAAGGCTTGAGACAATTTTTTTTTTTACTATGGAATAGAGCCCGGGGAAACCCATCGGGCACTTCCCCTCATTTTGAGGATGGTACCCGGGGTAAGTCAAATTTTGTAGAAAGCAGAGGGTTTTTAGATAGTTTGCTCATTTAAGAGCTCAAAATGTCACTTGCAAGAATTGAACTTGGGTGGGCGGGAAACACCCCTCAACACAAACCACTTGGGCTAAACCCAATTGACAAAGACATGAGATAGGTATAAAAGCTATTTAACTTATGATGCATTCATGTGACATCATATCATGTTAGGATTTTGTTGGTTACGAGTTTATCACCAAAGTAAGTACAGAGGCATGCCCATGTTATAGAAATAAATGCTAGTAAAACTAGTCATATGTGAGAGCATGACATGGCTAGATATGGAAAGGATATAGTGACGCACACGTATCAAATGAAATTCCTACTATAATTAATGTTTGGATTGCAACCTTTTTGCTAAAACTAAGGAGCACCATAGAATTATATTCTTGGTGTAGTATTCAGGTCGAAAAGGAAGGCATCCAAATAGTTGGGAAATAAATAGGAAGTGTATGGATGATGGGTCAAGGCATTGGCTATACCTTCCAATTTACCATGGTAGGATGCATGAATTAGATAAAGGGAATTGAGAAAGCAATGTAAGGGTGCATTGCATAGTATGCATGAATAAGTCAGGAAAGTGTGAAAGTGGCAAATTTGTGCTCATGCATGCTAAGATAGAGTTGTGTATGCTTGAATGCATTTTGGTAAATGCAATGCATATATTATATTTTATAGAAGAGGTTATGCTAACAACTGAAATGTTGTGATTATTACTAATTAATGGAGTTGAGAAAATTTCACGGGAAGTTAGACATTGCAATGAGAAAGTTGCAAGTCAAAGTAGTCACATGAGCATTGACTACAGGGAATTTCTGTTCATAACATAGAGTGATGAAAATAATGATGTTGAAAGAATGAAAATCTTAATTTCTGAAAATGCATATGCAGAGAATGATAATTTCATTCTAATTAATAAATGTTTTGGTAGCTATGATTGAATTGTTAAGCGTAGACAATTCTGAAATCACTTTGTGAGCTTTTGTAAATATTATAATAGAATTATATGGTACATGAAATACTAATAATCTGTTTGGTTGAATGCAATATGAAAGTATTGCAGAAAAAGTAGTCTCAAGTATGGAACTTCTGAAAGCCATAAGAAAGATTGATTCTTGTTGTTACAACAACCAATAAATTATGAAATAAAATTTCATATTTTGGAAAAAAGTCGAATGAAATTGTTATGAAATTATCTCATGTTGACTGTATGTGTGTGATAGAGATGGGATGATTGTTATTAAAGCTGGAATTCTTGGAAATACTAGCTTCTTTTGGGACAATGAAGCTTATAGTTGTAGATCCTTAGTGCGGGTCTATTATTGAGCTGACACTCTCCTTGTGTGTGAAATCCTTGGCAAGTTAGGTCATTGAAGGACTGTGTATCAGTGAAGGGATGCCTAAGACTGAAAGGGTGAGTGAAACAAGGAATATTCAACTCAATAAATCCAATGAGTTGTATTTCTTACCGAAGAATCTCTATGGAACATAGAAAAATATTTCCAGCTGAAGTATGAATACATGAATCTGGTGCTTGGAAAGAAGAGAACTAGAAGGATAACAAGCTTCTATAGAAAAAGCATGGATATTTTTGAAGAATTGTGTTGGTACATTGTATATAGTGCACTAAGGACAATGCATAAATAAGGGGTGGGGGAATGTAATATCCCCAGGTTGATCCCCAACTATAATTGTACATATGTTTTATAGGATGGTGAGACAATATATTATGGGCCTGAGTGCCTATGTGATTATTAGGCTAAAGAGCATAGATTCTAAAATGCCAATGTGCCTATCATTATAAAATGTAATCACACTTAGATATTAATGAAAAACATCACTGTTAGAGACCAACTAGATAGAAAGAGTATGGGGGGGGGATAAACTCTACTAGAAAGGGAAATGGGAGCTAAGAGTCTAGGAAGAGGGGATAAGCTAAGGGGGCTTAAGCCAAGGAAATATTATAATAATACTTCCTAAAGTCAAAATTCATGGGATATGATTTTACCCTAAGTTCCTATGGAAGAGGAACGAATTACAAGTAGAGGGGAACAAATAGTTCCATGGTGACAAGTGTCATAAAGGGAACATGCAAATATATCAGGGGAACTTAGTGTAATTTCCCATATTGGTTATCATTATCACCATCATTAATACCATCACTCCTCGATTACCATCGGTACCTTGCTTCCATCACCATACCTGCAATGAGGAAGTTTTGGGGTGGTTTTCTGGTAATTAAGTGGAAGAGGCATGTTGTTAGGGCCGTGTGCTGTGAAGAAGCGGGTTTTCAAGCCCATGTGTTGTGAAGAAGCGAGTTTTCAAGCCTGTGTGTTGTTGAAGAAGTTGGTTGTCATGCCCATGAGATGTTGTAGAAGTGGGTTGTTAGACCCATGAGCATTCTCTATAGGTGAGAGAACTGCTAGGAATTAGATTCCCAAGGTGCCAAGTTACAACTACAAGGATCTGAGACTTCTTGTTCGACATGTTGTTGAAGCCTTAGAAGGGAAGTGGGGCAGTCGAAGGATTGTTGAGAAGAGAAGGGGAATAATTCCTAGGGTGGGAAATTCATGTGGGGACTGAGAGGCTGTAGGATGTCTGCTACAATTGGCACCTGAGTTTGAGCATTTCTATTGTTTGAGAGACCTTAGCCTGGGTTAGGATTCCATTTTTCCAAGTGGATATTTAGCCCCATCTCGGGGGTGACCTATTGTTGAGCTTATGATCAATAGAGTCTAAGGCTGGGAGGAAATTCTGAGGTCTGCATGCAGTTGGTGGCTTATTTATACCAGATAAGTGTCCACTATGTGTTTGTTTAAATTATTGTGTAAATGTTTATGTATTTATGTTATGGGTATTTTCTTTTCTAATTATGATTCAATATATCTGTTGTTAGAATTGTATATAAAATGAAATTATGTATTTATGTCATGGGTAATTGATGCTTTAATTATACTTAAGTATATTGCTGTTAGAATTTCCTAGAATTGTACAGTTCTGTGCATATGCAAAGTTTATGTAAAATCGATAGAATTTGGGTTGGATTTTAGCGCGAGTTATCCCAGCTTGGGCTTGAAAGGCCCATGTCTTGGTATGGACAGTTCACAAGAAGAAATTATTTACATAAGCAGTTTAGAGGGAATTTCGTATAGGTTTTCGAAGTGTGATGAGAGTTTCAAAGGTTTGGTAAAAACCTAAGAAGGGATCTGGGAAAATTTCGTGGAAATGAAGTTATGATTTGGAATAATAAATGAGGGAAATTCTTGATGAACCCTTGAAAAATTGTCTAAGTCCTGGATTAGACTATTAAACCAGAGAAAAACTGTGTTTTTTCTTCAGAAGATCACAGTCATAGACTCACGTAGCGATTCGATTGTGACAATTGGTTGGGGCATGTAGTCATCGAAGTGATCCGAGACAAGGCTGTTGGGGACTCCAATGAATGGAACTTCAAGTGATAATCCAGACTGTTGATTCCATTGGAGAGTGGCTTTGAGAAGATATGAACCGTTGGTCACGGTGGGATCGTTAAAGCCGAACAGTTGGAGTAATATTGGATGTCATAGTAGATGCCATCCGATGGGAAGGCTCTGAAGAGAAATCTAAACCGTAAATCAACGAGTGGCGGAGAAGTAACCTCAACCATAGATCATCATAGGATCCACCTAGGAGAGGATAAGAAGAAGAGTGACATTATGTTGACACAGAGTGCCATCATGTCCAAAGGAGGACCTGTGGCAACCTATAATTTGTCGAATGGACCAAGTAAGGGTCCCTGTCATTGTTAACCCTTGGTACAATTGTCAAAATCCTAGCCCTCTGATCTAAAGGTTGATAGATCTCAACCGTTCATCAGAGGAGTGCTGGTTGGAGTGAGCGAAGGTTCTAGAGGGAAATTCACTCCAACGGAAGGTTATCTGAGGAATAGTCTGAACCATCGATTGGAGAGTGGCACGATGAAATGACAGTCGTTAATTTGTTGTGGGCCCCATAGGGTTGAGTACGAAGAGGTGGAAAGGAATGACATTAATCATAGTGCAATTTTGAGGGCCTGACTCTATCGAAGCCATTGATTTCTGACCTCCCAGGACCGTTATATTTGTTGGAGGAGGATGCCCTTGGAACAAGGTTTTTGGAGGGAGCGAGAAAGTCAGGAGTGGAAGCACTCTGATGGAAATAATCGAACGATGGAGAAGGGATCATAGTAGATTTAAGCCATTTATTTGGATAGTACAAAGATCCGATGAGACAGGTGGTGGCTACCATGTTAGTGCCACATCAAATGGCACAATCGACAAGGATCCATGTGGGTGCCACATGGCGATGAGGTGGATTTGTCCACTAAAGATCTAGAAATTTCAAAGGGCTATAACTTTGAATCTAGAGATTGAATTTGAACATGGTTATAGTCATTGGAAATATCTTGAGGAGAAGAGTTAATCTACGAGGTTTGTTTGGAGATATGAAGTAGTTGGTGAAAGAGGAATTTTGACACCCCATCAACTTAAGTGAGGACTAGGGGCTGAGGTATGTTGCAAGTGAAATGGGGTGGCAGAAAAATTGGGTTACAATCCATCACCATGTGGAAATGATGTAGTGTGTATTGAATCAAGCGCCATAAAACCACCATCGATCTATTACCTACCATGTTTATTATGGGGGTACGTAAGGTCTAGTCCACCCTACATGCATTTAAAACATCAACTCGAATCTTGAGTGGCATATCACACATGTGTTAGGCGATGCGGGTGATGAGTGCATGATACATGAAGTAAACAAATGAAGCTCCATGCTAAATTTCTATGCCAACCATGCTTTTCCAATAAATTCCAAGGTTAATATATTAAAGCCATCACATTCTTTATAATATAACATTAGTGTTCAACAATATCGTTCCGCATGAGCTTTGATATATATATATATATATATAATGAATTTTATATTGTTTACAACAACAATATAAACCCAAACTATTAACCATACTTAGGATTCATGTGGTCCTCTAAACTTTAATCATATTTACAAAAGAAATGTGCACAATAAAATGCAAATTGTAGTATAGTGTCAAACTTGTATATGTTTTTTTTTCATTTTCATATTGTTTTCACTTGCACAACTTTGAACAAAACTTAGTCAGTCTTTATACTGTGCAATCAATGTAGACATGATTTTATTAGGAAATTCCCCCCTCTTTTGCTTTGTTTGAAACAATACAACAAGTATATCAAAGAAATTAAATGGTGAAAGTAAAGGCGAGGTCAAGAAAATGGAAACAAAATAAAATTTGGCAATACTTTAGGGAATTTGGTCATGATTCCATTACAAGAATCAACAGAAAACCAAGCCCCAAATACTTTGTCCGCGTCCACCCACAACTGACATTACAATTATTTTTTATTACGATATACAATGTTACAATTTACATGTTGAACGAGCACGTGACCGTACATCGTATTTAATTACACATCACTAAAACATGGATTATAAACGAAGATGTTACATTCCCCTCCCCATAAAATTTGCACCATCCTCAGTTCACAACACCATATCAACATACATATACAAAATTTACATCACAATACTTGAAATGTTTGCAAGTTCACAACTTCTGCAACAATTCTAACCATCAATCTCTTGTTCCCCGCAATCCACAAAACCTAAGGAAGTGTACCCCCTTCTCTGCACTGTTATCCCTTAGGTTGTACCACTTCTCTTGTAGGGCTCTAACACATATCATACAAAAAATATCTGAGATGTGGCTCCATAAATTCTAGTTTCCAAAATGGAGCCTTGCACACTTAAATACAAATGTACATTCAATTTTCTTCAAAATTTGCAAAATATTGCGGGTAATCCTCCCACATGGTCTCCATATTCTCCCATGTGGCAT
>WSFP011473350.1:0-17366 GCA_009831015.1 Picea engelmannii
ACGAAAAGCAACACACTCAATCTTGAGGACAAGACTCCAGGTTCCAAGTTTGATTGATTAAATTGATAAGATTCAAATTTACACATATCAAGTTTGATAACTGCTAAACACTATAGTTGTGATAGCGATCTTCGAAAAAATTTATTATTGAATACTTGGTAGCATGTGAGCACTATTGAGATAAATGTTTACTGTAATCATTTACTAGATATAACTGACATCTCCTCTAGGAGAAACTTCATGTTTTGTTTACAGGTTACCATGGAGGAATGATTGATCACAACACTAGAAGAGTGTTTCTCTCACTCCTTATTATTGTATTTTTTACTTTTAACCCTTGTTTTAGGCAGGTCGCAAGTGATAGTTGTAAAGGAGCTACTGTGACGATTGTTCTCGCTATTATTTCTATTATTACTATAAAGAGTATCATTATTGTCTGTTGTTTCTAATCCAGGAGGATCTCGGTGGCCACCCACCTTGTCCAATTGGCTCAAAACAATTTTTTGGCAACTTACTATTTTTAGCAATTTTTTGGTTCCTGAACTTCCGAGGCCATTTTAAAGTCATGAACGATGCATTTTCGTGATCATACACCTCAATGATATCCAAAGGCTTTGATTGAGCCCCCTAAATGAAGCTACTCATCGATACCTTTCCAATGAGCTATCATGCGTTCAAAACGGAGATCGTATGCAAAAGTTACGACCCCGGGAAGTTGATGTACTAACTTACCCCAACAGGGCCCACATGACTTTTAGTGCTTCATCTCCTAGGGTTAGGTTTTTGGATGTATAGGGTTTAGGCATTCTTTTTTATTGTAAAAATACCTTCAGAGCCTCATTGTACTCATCTTCTTGCAAATGAGAGTAGTCGTCACATCTCTTCTCATAAATAAGCTGCCACCATTCTAGCAAACTTGTTTTGAGTCTGCATTTTACAGTTTTCAGCATATTTCTTATTTAATAGAAGCCAAGTTTTACTGTATCTCTATTATTGTTCATTATGTCTCTGTGTTAATATTATAAATCAGTGGTTTCATTTCGTTCCACTCATAAATCTGGATCAATTTCTCCCTTGTTGTTCTTGTTCCGGGCAGGTCACAGGTGATAACCCTGAGGAAGCTATAGTGGCGGTTGCAGGAGGCAACATATCAGATGAGACATGGAGCATACTATCCAAGTTGTATGCATGACCATATACATCCATGTACCAAAGAAGATGAAGAAGAAGTTACTCTTGAGATACAGAGTATCTCATATGGAGATTAATTGTAAGGAGCAGAAGGCTCCAAAGATGACCGAACATTATAATAGAACTCACAGTAGACTTGGTCAATGAATAATGAAGCCACCTTGATCCAGAATTGGATCTCGGGACCAAAATGAGTCTAGAAAGGCCTAAAAATCAAAGTGCTCAGAATGGCTTCAAAACGGATGTGTGCGTAGGCCTCGTAGATATGAACCCAACACAATGTGAACGGGCTCAAATGAACGTCGTATGATGAAGATATCGAGGTCTGTTAATTTGGCCAAAGAGGCAAAAAAAATGTTGACTGTAAAGTTCATACAGTGCCACGTGGCAGCTGACTGTATAGGCCATACGGCCATACAAATGACGTGGCAAGGTATAGTGGATGATGATGTGGACACGTACAGGTGGACCTATTGTTCCTGAGTTTATACTTTAAGGCTTTAAAGTATACTGTCAAGGCATCCAAAAATAAATAGGGTTTTGGTATAAGAAAAGGAAAACAGTTATTTAGGTAAAAGAAGTTATGGTTGGTTTCTGAGTTGTCTTTGTCTAGCTTCCAATTGTTCCTGGGCGCTTATGTCCTGTTCAATGGTTGCCCATGAACGTTCAAGTTCAACCCGGGTGGTAGTTGTCTCGAGGATAGTATTAAACAAGGTTAACGTGATGCTAGTCTGATCTGTGAGTCCGGGTTCTATGTTAGGCTATCTTGCAACAGGGACAGACATGAGTAAAAGAACGTTTAAAGATCTGTTATTTTGTTTTTAAGGTTTGTTATTTCTATTTTAGATTATGTGAGAGAAGTTCCCAAATTTGAATTAATAATATAACAATTTTAGAGGTCATTTCCCGTTCCTGAGTTAAATTGAAAATAATGAAAGAGATGAAAGAAAACATAAAGTTGTTTAAACAACGTGAGGCACCAATCATGGAGGAATCTCACTTTGTTACAGAAGAAGAAAATAGACGAGAAAACTTTTGATGAAGCATAAAAATATAGTGATCTGAATAATCCACAGGTCTTATGCCTGCTAATAGCAAACACAGAGGAAAATCTGCAATAATCAGATGACCAAATAACACATAACCACAGTAGATGTAGTCCTAAATTGTAGTTTAAACATTCATCAAAGGGATATAATAAATGATGTTGAACATGAAATTACAGAGGAGTACATAACTCAGGGTTGACAGAATATGGAATATTTGTTTTGTATTGTCATTAATCCTTATAAAAGAGAAGTCTCTCTGCTACAATCGGCCAGAAAAAGCCCTCTTTTAGTCTTTTGAAATTATTTTTATACAAAAATCATCAACCCTAGACGATTGGTATTTTCCTAACTCCTACATGTTAATGGTTACAGAATACAAACTTGAATCGTTTCGCTTGATTACCTTTTACCTCTTTGTCACTCCGACAAAATGAGCATGCATATGTTGCTTCATTATCTCTTTGAAGTATCTCATTCACTTGGTCCGATACACTCAACGCACCTGCCAAGAAAATGTACTAAACTTCTGGAAGGCTTTGTCATATCCTTTGCTTCAAACAAATACAACTTCCTCTTAATTTTCGGCAACTTTTCTTCAAACCTTTTATCTTCAAACTTTACTGATTGTAATTGTAAATTCAGTTTCACTAGCCATCTATCCATTAGGGTGAAAACAACATGTTTTAATTGTGAAATTTCAATTTGAGTTTTATTCAAACTCTCTTTTAGGTTCAATTTATGTCTTATAACATTGATTTGTCCTAGTAGTCTAGGGCAATCGCCCTTTCTAATGTTTAGCAATTTTTTATCTAATAAATCGAACGTATCTTCACATTCTTCCTTTATCTCTTTGGCCATTTTCTTACTTTTAGATATATTGGCCTCCCATACCTTCAGCATGATATCACCCCTGATATGTTCAATGACAGTTAATTTAGGAGTTACTGGTACCTCTTCTTTAGACGAAAATATGACTGCCTTTTGGAAAGCGACCTGGGCTGTTGTAGCCTCTTTTTCTTTGAAAACAATGTTCTCCAATGATTGACTTACGTCTCGAAAATGGTTTTCAATGATCTCTACTTTAGAAAACAGGCTTTGTTGTTTTGCCTCTAGCTTTTGGTGTACTTCCAGTGCTCGGGCTTGAAATACTATTAAATCTACCACCTTAGCTTTCAATAGAACTCAATTTATCTTGCAACTGCTTTACTAATTCCTCTTGTTGAACGGCCTGTCCTTGACTGGCTTGCATCTTCTTATACATCTCGTCTAAACTAGACTTGAGAAGTTGAATCTCTTGTTTGTCGACAGCTATGGCTTGTTCCGGTCCTTTATTTATTTCATCTCTGATATTTTTCTCTATATTCCTTATTTGACTTTGCAACTGGGCTATCATTTGATTTTTCTGCTACAACCTTGATTTCAGATTATCGATTGAGAATAAGTTGGTCATAGCAAAATCCCCCAAAGAGCCTGCTACCTCCATAGCAAAGTCTTCCTCTTCTAGATTTTGTCCATCTACAAGTATCCAGTGCTTTTTTACCATTGTACCTTCTTTCAGGTGCATTTCTTGTTTCACTACAACCTTCATTTTCTTACTGAAAAAGAAGTCAGAGGAAGGTATTTATTCAATAGAGATTGGGTCAAGATCAATTACATATATAGCTCTGAGATGAGGAGTCCCAAAACTTGATTGTAAAGGAGTCAAGGTCGTAATCAGACTGCCTAACTCTGTGAATTGTGTTCCTTCTGTTGTTTTGGGAGTATCGGCAGGAATAGTTGACGATAAAGGAGGAATCATTTGATCCAACTTTAAAGTTGTCCCGTATTTAAAACCTATTTCAGACTCTGGATATTTAGTCTGTGAAGTTTTTGATCTTTGTGAAGACACTTCATGATTCTTTGGGTTCTCCTCTGGTCCCTTTATCTTGAGATTTTGATTCGAAACCTGGAGGTATTCTTTCTTGTTCTGAAGGAGGGGTTATTGATTCCCCTTGTAGTATCTTTGGCAACCCACTTCATCTGTGCTTCTGGAAAGCAAGAAAGATGGTCTGCAGGTCAGGGGGTAATGCCTGGACTCTTTCTAATATCTTCTCATATGCTCTGGCTCCTTTGAATATGTCATCACAGGGGGAGTCTTCATGCTCATACGTTTTCATGTTGCAATGAGCTAGATGATTTCCCACGATTTGATATGGTTCATGCTTTATGAGTTCAAGATCTATCAACTTAATGTCTTCTAATGCTATGGCTTCCACTTTGGAATGACCAAAATTAAGCAATGAAAACCTCCCAATCTGTACAAGAAAAACTGGCTAGAATTTCTTCTGAGTTGCTTTTAACTTTGTATCAATGAATCTTGTTATTATCTGGTACGCCACTTCTCTGCACACCAGTCTGTCAGGGAGAAATTTAGGGAGAGCATGGGGGGGAATTGAACATCTGAAGACTCTAACATAAGAGAAATTATCTACGATAAACCAATCTGCAACTGTTTTGAGGTTTCCCATAATTTGCTCCAAAATCCGAGGGGGTGGGTATCCATACAATATTTGGTGCACAGGTATCACTACATAGTGACAGATCTCGTAAAAAAAATCTTTTGTTTTCTCTTCCCATAGTTGAGAGTGATAGAAATGGATGGGTTCTGCACAGGTTGAATTCCAGTTCCAATTCATCAAAGGGAAAGGGGTCATATAACATATAGCGTCCATAATATATGTAGACATATAAAAAGACACAGGCTGTCCTTTTGACTTTGTCGTTTGGTACTCTACAAGCTCCTTGATTAGGTTATCTGGTAAAATCTACCCTAGATGAAACTGTAGCCCTCGACTACCTCGTGTACAATTGGCACCCATTCCGCGGGGAAATGGGTAGGGATTTTCCTCCAAAATAGTCTACATAACATCATTGTTATATAAACCATATATTCATTTAACGATGTTGTGGCATAAACACCATGGGTATCAGCTCTAAATTTTATTGGAATTCCCCACCATCCCTTGATTATATCTGGATCTGTTTGGTCAAATTCTGTACACTCCTTTCTTTGAATTTCTTCTACGAATTCAGCATTATAAATATATTTAGAAACATGGGATAGTTTATACATTACTTTAATATGTTCTAGCCTGAATGAGCCGACGACGACCTTTTGATGGTTTGTGATACTCCTGGTCTGCACATTGGTGTTCATCAGAGACCAGATTATCATGTCATTGTATGGCATGAGCTTCAACTGTGTAACTATTTTATGGAGCTCAGCCTATGCTATATCTATGAGTTTATTTTCAGTCCTTCTGTTTCCAAAATCGTCTGGGCAATTCTTAACCTCGTGCTCTAAGATTTAAAAAATATGCATCCAGGACCGGACCGAATCTACAGCATGTGGTGTGGTATCAGATTTAACATCCGAATTCAGATTTGAGCTTTCATCAGCGTCATCACTCTTTTTATGCATTTTCCTGGGTGCCATGATACTTGTGATAAGAAGTGAGTAGTTGTTACAGAAAAGAAGGCGTAAGCTTTCTCAGATATAACTTGCTAATTTACTGAAAGTGAGAAAGAAATTTGAATTAGAAACCTTTATTCGCCTTTGGCCTGCCTTAATTAGACTGTGCTTTCTATGGTCAATAAATTCATTTGCCTTAATGAGGAGAGTACATCTGGAGATACGCGTCTTACGCTATAATATATTTCATTAATCTATAATAAGTGTTGCCAAATATTGGCGATTCGAAACCAGGAGCTCAAATGAAATGTCTTTGCAAACTCCCGAAAAGCGAAAATGCAAAAGACTAATTTATATCATTAGCCTTTGTTTAGACGTTAAGTCAATCACACTTAAACACTTAATACTTTCGTGACTCCGAGCTTTAGGTTTTTTTGGATGAGATGAGTGATATTTCTCCGATTTCAAAAACACGACTGATTAATCAATATATTAAGTGTGTTTTAAACCTTTAATTAATCGCGATTAGAAGGGATTTCGGGACTTACAAATCAGGATTTTGAGCTATCGCTTGAGTTGAGATTCCCTAAAAGTAAAAATGCGAAAAGCTTAAATTACCGTTAAAATGTTTTTAATTATTCTTATTAACTTGGTTTAACTTTATTTAAAAATATTCCTTGTGACTTTGGTATCGGGACTTTGGGGTTATCGTTAAATATCAAACTGCATAGATCACAGAACCCCGAAACCTGAAACTTAAGAAGCTTTTAACATTTGACTTTCCTTTAAAACCAAGGGCGGATCCATAATCTGTTCAAACATTTAGACCGTTGGATTGATCGAATGACCCTTTTTTCGATGGTGATTATCCAATTGCATTTTGTTCTCTTTTTATTTAAATAAAAACGAAATTTCATTTTAATGTAAGATTCTTTTTAGGAAAATATAAAGTTTGTTTCAACATAGGCTCCATCTAGGGATCTTGTCTCTTTACGGGACGAGAAGAACATGTAGACCGAGTGCCTTCATTGGGTGAATGGAGTCATTATTGCAGTGATGTGAAACACACTATAGAGAAAAACAAACAGGACTTTAAGATTTCATCCTTGACTTTGAAAACTCTACAGAACTAAAAGCATTTGTTGATCTCAAGTTAGGCTTGTAATAGATTTCCTTTCCTAAAATTGACCTTAGATTTGCATAAGGTAATCAAAACAACCTTAATCATTCTACCAGGTTTTATTTGATTTTATTCACACCAAGGTAAAGTATTTCCAATGTTTCAAGTTAGGGAATCCCATAAGCTTAGAATGTAGATCCGGCCAGAAAGAGGAATAGTTACAAGAGCATCTTGTAATTCATGTATAACAACCTATCAGATATGTGGACATTGCTTCACTGCCAGCAAGCCTGTTCAGTACCCCGATGAAGTTATCGGTTTTCCCACATTGAATTTCCTTTCACCACTTCCATTGATATTTTAGCATTTAAATGATGAGATGAGGGCAATCATGTTATGCATTTCCTTTCTTCATCTCTTTGGACTAGATGGGGGCAATCATTTAAATGAATTTCCTTTCACCATCTATCTTGTTTTAGAATTTGAAGTGGGGGCAATCAACTGGTATACAGTATACCCGCTAAAATATCTGTTTAAGATTTACAATAGAGGTTTGTCAACTCACTTTAATTGCTCTGGACTAATCCTCTCCTGACCTTCAAACATCTTGGCTTCAGGGAAAATCTCAAGGGGGATTCTTATTATATTTTTGAGGGACTTTCCTTGAGCGAAATCAATCACGTTAATCATGTTAAAATGACTAAGAGAGTTAGTATTAACGTAGACATACTTCCGGTCCAGTTAAAGTTAGAGGAACTATGCAATTTTACCTTTTCTCGTTTCGAAGGTTAGCTTATGAGTTTCCAAAGTTAAGGTGAGACCTTTCTTCTCTTAAGAAGCTTATGGGAAGATATCAAGGATCATGTGAAGAGATGGTTTGATCACAATCGGGGGAAAGCATGGGGCTTGATATATTCTGTTGTAGAGACAATTGTTCTTAACAAGTTTCTTACTCAACTCTTGGAACTTTTCATTTAATTCTTTTTATTGCTTATTTTTCGTATATATATCTATACTTTTTTTTTTGAACATGAGATTACTGTCTTGCTCGTTTACATCTCCTGGAATATTTTAACCTGAGTTTTTAAGACAAAAATCATACCTCAATAGTTTTTATACTTATAGCCAAATAGACTGTCATTCCATTACCTTTTTCAGGAGACATTTAATGTGAGTATCCATGCATGTCACCTTTTCGATGTTTCTAGTCTTTTGGCTTGTCAGCAGGTCTCCTGAAATAAGATAACCATGATAGCTATCAGGAACTCTAGTAGATTGGAAATCTTCTTATTGCGATTCTTACCTATTTTGTATATAATTTTTTTTTGTTTTGTTTTAAAACGACCTTTTATATTTACAGTAAGAAATAAAGACTTACCGAAAGAAAGATAACTATAAACAAAACATGAAAATCAAACCGATATGTACAATGAGAGTTCATAAACATATTATTGCATGAAATGCTTAAGGTATCGCCCGTTGACAGGGGCAGTGAGAATATTTTCGTCGAGGTTTTCTAATAAAAATGCATTCTTTCCCTCAGAGGTTGTAATTTTGTACGGGCCGCACCAGATCTGATCAAACTTACCATGTTTACCAACATCTTCTTTCCTGGCTTCCCATTTTAGGACCAAATCACCAGGGAGGAATTCTTTGTTTTTAGCCTTTTGGTCGAATAAGGCTTTCATATTATCTTGATACTTCTGTAATTTTTCATCTGCTTCGGCCCTATTTTGTTGAACTTCAATCAGTTGGTTTATCCTCCTAGTAATGTTATTTGGCTCTTCGTTTGAGTCATGCCATAGTTTCATTACTGACAGCACTAGGTTTATTGGTAGAATGACGTCAGTACCATATACCATCTGAAATGGAGACATTCGATTGACCGTTTTGTACCTATCTTGTTAGCCCACAAAGCATACTTTAAATGCACATGCCATGCTTTCTTATTTTTGGTCAGTGCTTTCTTAATTATAGTGATCAGGGTTTTGTTAGATGACTCAGCTAACCCATTTCCCTGTGGATAATAGGTCATGGAGTGTCCTAGCACAATATTGTATTTTTGGCAAAAGCTTATCATGGCCATGGACTTGAAGGCTTGAGCATCATCAATCACTATTTTTCGAGGATAGCCAAATCTTGATAGAATAGTATCCTCCAAAAAATTGATCACTACTGAGTCAGTTGCATTTCGAGTAGGAATAACTTCCACCCATTTGGTGAAATAATCTGTAGCGGTTAGAATCCATTTGTGTTGAGCGCTCGAGTGTGGATGAATTTCTCCAATAAAATCAAGACCCCAATTCTGAAATGGAGCTTAAGTTTTAACTGGCACTAAAGGTAATGCCGAGACTTTCTGCTTGCCTGTAAACAACTGACAAGGATTACAAGTTCGAACTTCATTGTTTACATCAGTGAACAATTTGGGCCAGTAATATCCGGCTCTTAGGATTTTATAAGTCGTTGCTCGCCAAGCATGGTGCCCTCCACACACTCCCTCGTGGAATTCATCTATAACCTTTTCTGTTTTGGTTTCTACTAATCATCTCAGTAGGAAACCCAGGTGGTCCTTCCAAAACAATTTACCATCTATAATACAATATTTTACAGCGTGCAATTTCAATGTCCTAGCTTTAGATGGGGTTAGTTCACTGGGACACTGAACGGTCAATAAATAAGAAACAATATCGTGGTACCAAACCGAAGAAGAGAATTTTTGCAGAATTTCAGTTGTGGGCACAGTGACATTGAGTTCATCTATTTCTAAAAATCCTTCGTTCTCCTGCAGATGATTTATTCCAAGTGCTTTCAAATTTGATTCAGCCAATAATTTAGCCAAACCCTGACCTTTAATAAGTTTAGTTGGTTTAACTTCCAGGTCGAACTCCTAAATTTTGGCCAACCATCTGCCTCTCCTTCCATCGCTGTCGGGTTGAACCAGTATATCCTTAACATAACTGGTAGACACATAAGCAATGATCTTTGAATGCAGTACGTAATTTATGAAAGCTTTGAGAGCCTTCACCATTGCATAGGCTTGTTTTTCCAATATGTCGTATTTTAGCTCAACATCGCTGAGACTTTTACTAAAAAATGCAATGGGCTGTTAAAAACTCTCATCATTTTTCTGTAATAGTATAGCTGCAATTGTATGCTCAGAAGCGAAGGAAAAAATCAGAAACTCTTTCAAACAATCAGGACTCGCTAGTACTGGTGCTTCACTTATAACCCTTTTGATACGTTGAAATGATGCTTTGGCTTCAGTAGCCCACTTAACCTCGCTAGCCTTCTTGAGCATATCTGTAATCAGTTTGACGATTTCAACAAAGTTTGGGATAAATCTCCTCAAGAAATTTATTTTTCCTAAAAATGACTGAATTTCTTTTACATTTCTAGGAATATTTATGGTATCTATTGCTTCGATCCTTTTCGAGTCGATCTTGATTCCATCCTTAGACACTATATGGCCCAAGAGTTTACCTTCTTGCATTGCGAAATGAGATTTCTTGGGATTCAGTGACAAACCAAATTTGTGACATTTTTTGAAAGTTTGCTTGAGGTGTACTAGATGTTCTGCATCAGATTTAGAAAAAATAGTTAGATCATCAAGGTAAATAGCAACAAACGTATCTCTTTCACCAACACAATTGATGTCCATAGCTCGTTGGAAAGTTTCTCCTGCATTCATTAAACCGAAAGGCATTTTGTCATACATAAAGGTACCCCAAGGGGTAGTGAACGCAGTTTTTTCTTTGTCATCTTGATGTATTGCAATTTGATTGTAGGCTGAAAAACCATCAATCATAGACATTCTCAACATTTTTTGAAGCCGCCTCGTCTGTTTCCCCCCTTGGCAGGATTTTCTTCACTGGGGTGGTTGGGATATTCCTGTTTCTAGGCCTTAGATTGTACTTCTGGTGGAGTTAATCCATTATATCATCAATGATTCCTTGATAAGTTGAATCCTCTGTGATATTGTCGTTCTTCTTATTGTTCGATCTGTATTCTGTATTTAAGGATTTTTCAAATAAGGTTGTTGACAGTCATCACCAAGATTACCTATGTCTTCTTCTAATTCCTCAAAATCTTGCATGTCTTCTCCTCCTATAAAATTTTCGGTTTTAAAGGGGGCTTGAATCTTTTGGTCCTCATTCTTAATTTGTCTTTGTTGTGTTTGAGGGTTAGGATTCCTTCTTAAATCCTTTCTAGGGAAATGATCATTTTTTGATTGATCCAATTCCATTCTTGAGATCTTATTCAACAATTCTTTAATTATTCTCGCTATATCATCCATCTTGTCTTCTGAAGACCTTCCGGATCCAGAGGGTCCTCCTTGTTCCCTGTACCTTCTGGTTTCTTTATTTCCTATTTCAAATTTTATTTTTAACTGACCTGATGCCATCATATTTGACTCAATTTCTAAAGCATCATCCTGCATTTTAGTGAGATCTACAGATCTCCTTTCTCTCAACAACAAAGTGAAATCAGGATCAAAAGCCCCATCAAAAGTTACTTTTGTTGCAGGTTGGGAAGGTTTAACCTCAGCTGGAAATTTATTATACAATTTATTAAACCTTTGGGTAAACTCGAGAACTGATTCTGAATTTTTCTTTCTCAAAGCCCCAAACTCGGTTAGATAGTAGAGATAATCTTTCCTTTCTCCCCATTGTCTGATAAAAGCATTTTCCAACTCATCGTAAGACCTTATTGATCCTGCTGCTAGACCTCGGAACCAGGTTCTCACCTATTTCAAAGGTCTGAACTAGGAGTCTCAAATAAACATCCTCATGTTCAAGACCAAGGATGTCAACAAATTGATCAAAGAAATTGATGTGTTCTATTGCGCTTAAATCACCTTCCCTGTGAATTTCGACAGATTTTTCATGTAATTTTCAGGTAGGTCATGGAGAGGAACTGGGAGGAACAAAGGAGCATACCTAGCAGTTACTTTGGCAAAGATTTGAGGTAATGGTACTTGACCGCCTGCTCCTCCTCCTCCAACACCACCTACGACACCACCCCCGACCCCACCTCCTCCGACCACAACCATTAATAATTTAGAGGGTCAAACTTGGAGATTATAAAAAGTACTTTTAAAGGGGTGTGGTACCCCTTCGCTTGAGGCTGAATAGGGAAAGATGGTTTCAGGAAAATGGTCATCAAGGGACAGGAAACTTGAAAAAGAGGGACTTGGAAATCGTGGACTGGTTTCTTCGGACTCACAGGGTGAATATACAGGAGAATCAACAGGAGTCGAGTCAAGGTATACAGTATATTCGTCAGAGTTCYGAGAGATGGGAAACTGAACTTTGGGAAGTGAAGAAATGTCAATCGAGGCGGAGATTGAGATAGATCTTTTACCTTTATTTGTGAAAGGAACAGTTGAAAAAGTCTCAGTTTTAAATTCAAGTAAGACCAATCCAGGCTCTAGGGTTTCAATTAGATTGGTGGATATTCTCCGCAAAGGAGTGGGGTATTTGACCTTTCAAGTAGCTCCGTAGCATTCGATTGTGTGAATTTAGGTTGATAAATCTTATTTGTCAATGAAGCAGTCTGTTTAAGGTATCTTCTTGATTTCAAATTTTTTTTTGGGTCGAATATAGGCAAAGTTTGTTTGTCGTCTAGATTCTTCCTGGTGTTCTTTCTGTTAAAAGCCAGTTTATTAATCGTGGGTCACCAAGTGAAAGATGAAAATAGCCTTATAAAGTTTTCAATCTTTGTTCACTATCTAAGAAAGAAATCATCAATATCGTTCTTCCCAGGGAAAATAGTTTCGTTTCTTCGTTCCCCGACAACGACGCCAAAAATATGTTGTTCCTGAGTTTATACTTTAAGGCTTTAAAGTATACTGTCAATGCATCCGAAAATAAAGAGGGTTTTGGTATAAGAAAAGGAAAATAGTTCTTTAGGTAAAAGAAGCTATGGTTGGTTTCTTAGTTGTCTTTGTCCAGCTTCCAATTGTTCCTGGGCGCTTATGTCATGTTCAATGGCTGCCCATGAACGTTCAAGTTCAACCCAGGTGGTAGTTGTCTCGAGGATAGTATTCAACAAGGTTAACACGATGCTAGTCTGATCTATGAGTCTGGGTTCTATGTTAGGCTGTCTTGCAACATGAACAGTCATGAGGAAAAGAACGTTTAAAGATCTATTAATTTGTTTTTAAGGTTTGTTGTTTCTATTTTAGATTATGTGAGAGAAGTTCCCAAATTTGAATTAATAATATAACAATTTTAGAGGTGGTTTCTCGTTCCTGAGTTAAAATGAAAATAATGAAAGAGATGAAAGAAAGCATAAATTTGTTTAAACAACGTGAGGCATCAATCATGGAGGAATCTCACTTTGTTACAGAAGAAGAAAATAGATGAGAAAACTTTTAATGAAGCATAAAAATATAGTGATCTGGATAATCCACAGGTCTTGTGCGTGCTAATAGCAAACACAGAGGAAAATCTGCAAATAATCAGACGACCAAATAACACATAACCACAATAGATGTAGTATTAAATTGTAGTTTAAACATTCATCAAAGGTATACAAGAAATGATGTTGAACATGAAATTACAGAGGAGTACATAACTCAAGGTTGACAAAATATGGAATCTTCGTTTTGCATTGTCATTAATCCTTATAAAAGAGAAGTCTCTCTGCTACAATCGGCCAAAAAAAACCCTCGTTTAGTCTTTTGAAATTATATTTATACAAAAATCATCAACCCTGGATGGTTGGTATTTTCCTAACTCCTAGGTGCTAATGGTTACATAATACAAACTTGAACCGTTTCGCTTGATTACCTTTTACCTCTTTGTCACTTCGACAAAATGAGCATGCATATGTTGCTTCATTATCTCTTTGATGTATCTCCTTCACTTGGTCCGAGACACTTAATGCACCTACCAAGAAAATGTACTAAACTTCTGGAAGGCTCTGTCATATCCTTTGCTTCAAACAAATATAACTTCCTCTGAATTTTCAACAACTTTTCTTCAAACCTTTTATCTTCAAACTTTACTGATTGTAATTGTAAATTCGGTTTCACCAGCCATCTATCCATTAGGGTGACATCAACCTGTTTTAATTGCGAAATTTCAATTTGAGTTTCATTCAAACTCTCTTTTAGGTTCAGTTGATGTCTTATAACATTGATCTGTCCTAGTAGTCCAGGGCAATCGCCCTTTCCAATGTCTAGCAAAGTTTTATCTAATAAATCGAAAGTCTCTTCACATTCTTCCTTTATATCTTTGGCCATTTTCTTACTTTCAGATATATTGGCCTCCCATACCTTCAGCATGATATCACCCCTGATATGTTCAGTGACAGTTAATTTAGGAGCTACTGGTACCTCTTCTTTAGCCGAAAATATGATAGCCTTTTGGAAAGCGACCCGAGCTGCTATAGCCTCTTTTTCTTTGAAAACAATGTTCTCCAATGATTGACTTACGTCCCGAAAATGGTTTTCAATGATATCTCCTTTAGAAAACAGGCTTTGTTGTTCTGCCTCTAGCTTCTAGTGTACTTCAAGTGCCTGGGCTTGAAATACTGTTAAATCTACCACCTGACTTTCAGTCGAACTCAATTTATCTTGCAACTGCTTTACTAATTCCTCTTGCTGAACGACCTGTCCTTGATTGGATTGCATATTCTTATACATCTCGTCTAAACTAGACTTGAGCAGATGAATCTCTTGTTTGTCGACATCTCTGGCCTGTTCCAGTTCTTTATTTATTTCATCTCTAATATTTTTCTCTGTATTCCTTTTTTGACTTTGCAACTGGGCTATCATTTGATTTTTCTGTTGCAGCCTTGATTTCAGATTATTGACTGAGAATAAGTTGGTCATAGCAAAATCCCCCAAAGAGCCTGCTACCTCTTTTAGATTTTGTCCATCTACAAGTATCTGGTGCTTTTTTACCATTGTACCTTCTTTCAGGTGCATTTCTTGTTTCACTACAACCTTCCTTTTCTAACTGAAAAAGAAGTCAGAGGAAGGTATTTCTTCAATAGAGATTGGGTCAAGATCACTTAAATATATAGCTCCGAGATGAGGAGTCTCAAAACTTGACTGTAAAGGAGTCAAGGCCTAATTGGACTGCCTAACTCTGTGAATTGTGTTCCTTGTTGTTTTGGGAGTATCGGTAGGAATAGTTGACGATGAAGGAGGAATCATTTGATCCAACTTTAAAGGTGTCCCAGATTTAAAACCTGTTTCATACTCTGGATATTCAGTCTGCGAAGTTTTTGATCTTTGTGGAGATACTTTAGGATTCTTTGGGTTCTCCTTTGTAGTCCCTTTATCTTGAGATTTTGATTTGAAACCTGGAGGTATTCTTTCTTGTTCTGAAGGAGGGGTTATTGATTCCCCCTGTAGTATCTTTGGCAACCCACTTCGTTTGTGCTTCTGGAAAGCAAGAAAGTTGGTCTGTAGGTCAAGGGGTAATGCCTGGACTCTTTCTAATATCTCCTCATATGCTATGGCTCCTTTGAATATGTCATCACAGGGGGAGTCTTCATGCTCACACGTTTTCATGTTGCAATGAGCTAGATGATTTCCCATGATTTGATATGGGTCATGCTTTTTGAGTTCAATATCTATCAACTTAATGTCTTCTAATGCCACAGATTCCACTTTGGAATGACCAAAATTAAGCAATGAAAACCTTCCAATCTGTACAGGAAAAAATGGCCAAAATTTCTTCTGAGCTACTTTTAACTCTGTACCAATGCCTCCTGTTATTATCTGGTATGCCACTTCTCTACACACCAGTTCGTCAGGGAGAAATTTAGGGAGAGCATGGGGGGGAATTGAACATCCAAAGACTCTGACATAAGAGAAATTATCTTCGATAAACCAATCTGCAACTGTTTTGAGGTTTCCCATGATTTGCTCCGAAATCCGAGGGGGTGGGTATCCATACAATATTTGGTGCATAGGTATCACTAGATAGTGATATATCGCGTAAAAAAAATCTTTTGCTTTCTCTTCCCATAGTTGAGAGTGATAGAAATGGATGGGTTCTACACAAGTTGAATTCCAGTTCCAATTCATCAAAGGGAAAGGGGTCATATAACAGATAGCATCCATAATATATGCAGACATATAAAAAGACGCAGGCTGTCCTTTTGACTTTTCTATTTGGTACTCTGCAATTTCCTTGGTTAGGTTATCTGATAAAATCTTACCACAGTTGAAAGTGTAGCCCTCGGCTACCTCGTGTATAATTGGCACCCATTTCGCGGGGAAATGGGTAGGGATTTTCCTCCCAAATAGTCTACATAACATCATTGCTATAAAAACCATATATTCATTTAACGATGCTATGGCATAAACACCATGGGTATCAGCTCTAAATTTTGCTGGAATTCCCCACCATCCTTTGATTATATCTGGATATGTTTGGTCAAATTCTGTACACTCCTTTCTTTGAAATTATTCTACGAATTCGGCATTATAAATATATTTAGAAACATAGGATAGCTTATACATTACTTGAATATGTTCTAGCCTGAATGAGTCGACGACGACCTTTTGATGGTTCGTGATACTCCTGGTCTGCACATCGGTGTTCATCAGAGCCCAGTTTATCATGTCATTATATGGCATGAACTTCGGCCGTGTAGCTGATTTATGGAGCTTGACCTCTACTATATCTTTGAGTCTATTTTTAGTCCTTTCGTTTCCAAAATCCTCTGGGCAATTCCTAACCTCATGGTCTAAGATTTCAAAAATATGCATCCAGGACCAGACCGAATCTACAACATGTGGTGTGGTATAAGATATAACATCCGAATTCAGATTTGAGCTTTCATCGGCGTCATCACTCTTTTTTTGCGTTTTCCTGGGTGCCATGATAGTTGTGATAAGAAGCGAGTAGTTGTTACAGAAAAGAAGGTGTAAACTTTCTCAGATACAACTTGCTAATTTACTGAAAGTGAGAAAGAAATTTGAATTAGAAACCTTTGTTCACCTTTTGCCTGCGTTAATTAGACTGTGCTTTCTACGGTCGATAAATTCATTTGCCTTAATGAGGAGAGTACGTCTAGAGATACGCGTCTTACACTATAACATATTTCATTAATCTATAATAAGCACTGCCAAATATCGACGATTAGAAACCGGGAGTTCGAATGAAATGTCTTTGCAAACTCCCGAAAAGCAAAAATTCGAAAGACTAATTTATATCATTAACCTTTGTTTAGATGTTAAGTTAATCACACTTAAACACTTAATACTTTCGGGACTCCGTGCTTCGGGGTTTTTTGGATGAGATGAGTGATATTTCTCCGATTTCAAAAACATGACTGATTAATCTATATTTTAAGTGTGTTTTAAACCTTTAATTAATTACGATTAGAAGGGATTTCGAGACTTATAGATCGGGATTTTGAGCTGTCGCTTGAGTTGAGATTCCCGAAAACTAAAAATGCGAAAAGCTTAAATTACCGTTAAAACGTTATTAATTATTCTTATTAACTTGGTTTAACTTTATTTAAAAATATTCCTCGTGACTTTGGTATTGGGACTTTGGGGTTGTCGTTAAATATCAAACTACATAGATCA
>WSFP011473358.1:0-17366 GCA_009831015.1 Picea engelmannii
TTGATTTCCTGAGTTAACTCCTCACTACTCTTTGTTCAGTCAGTTAACTGAAGACTAGTTGACTAGTTAACTCAACTAGGTAGCAGTTCACTCTTGTAACTGTCTGAGAGACTAGACTAGGTGGCAATTCACTCCCGTAACTGCTGGTGTGTGTCCAGATCACTCAGAACACCACTATGGCTCATTATTTACTCATGTATCCTATATCTATTGTAAATTATTCACTCTTTGAGTGTGGAATACGGTTAATGAGAATTCTTTCATTCTTTTTATCTTGCTTCTTCTTTCTTAAATTCTCTCTACAAATGTGTGTAGTATTTTCTAGATAGATCTATTATGTGTAGGTTCAACACATTTACACAAAGCTATAGAGAAAACAATGAAAGGATGATAAGGGCCTAGGAAGAGTTGTTGTAGAGTCTTGAATATGTTGCAAAGACAAGTCAATAAATATTCTAGCACAAAACAAGCAGCCAATGCAAGACAAGTAGAAGTATCCAGATCTCACGATAAGAGGGATGACCATGGAGGATCTAGAACAATGAGTGTTAGCAGACATCATCATCATCATTCACTAGTACAATCAACCAAAAGAGAACATGCATGTTCAAGGTTAGAGAACAGCCAAAGCATGTCCCCTATCTAAAGACAGAGTAAGAGGTATGAAATAGATGATTTTCAAGGAGAGATTAGTAAGATTAAGCTTCCTACTTTTGATGGTGACCATAAGAAATATGAATATGCATATGCATGGTTGTTGCGATGAGGAAATATTTCCAATTGCTTAATTATTAATCAAATGTAGAAGCATTGTAACCAACCATCTTCAAGGAAAAGCATCTAGGTAGCACTACTACATATGGGGGGGGAAAACTAACGTCGTACTCCGATAATACTGATAAAATCAGTTGTACTGTTGGATTTTACTTGCATTTTTTGTATTTTTTTTTTAAAAAGGTCCCGACATTCGTCGAATATCCGAAGAAAGGGACTTCATCGTCAAATATTTGACAGTTGACCAGGTCAATTATTTTCCATACCAACGTTTGACGAAGTCAATATTTTTGTTCGTTAAACAACGTCTCTCTCGTTAACAGTCGTCGGAAGTCCGATGAAAAAGTGATATATAATTAAAAAAGTTTGAAATATTAGAGACATTCGACGTTGTTGCTATACTAGCGATGGTTTGCAGAGGTTATAGGGAATATTTTTTGGTCAACATACAAAAAAAAAATATTTTGTTAATTGCATTACAAATAGTTAAACTGTTGAGGTTGATTTTGAAAATAATCATCACTGAAAGTTTGGTAAGGAAAAATATCACATAACATTCCTCGAGGAGGACAAGGAGATGTGAGATGTGCATTGGAGGCTTTGGGTGATCGAAAATATTATTGCCCTTGTAAAATATGCAAGGGCTATAATAGAAGGAGACTTTTAATAAAAACATCTAAAAGACATTGTAGAGAGTATAGACACCTTGAAGGCGGGCATGAATATCGTCCCTTGGTAAATTATTCATTATATGTCTTTATATTGTAAATTGTTTTTGTAAACATTTATATGTTAAACGTACAAGAAAAATCATGTATTGTTTCATCTTTATAGATATATTCTACATACACAACAAATTGAGAGTAAGTTAAGAAGAGAAGAAGTAGACATAAGATGTAGATTTTAATTAGGGTTTAGTGGTTAATTGGTTTAGGGTAATTTAGGGGTACAAGGTGTAAGGGGTTATGGGTTAATATTTTAGCGGTTTAAGGGTTAATAGGGCTAGATTAGGGCTCAATGGTTAAGGGTTAATATGTTAGGGTTTAAGGTAGGTTTAGGGGGTTTAGGTCCTAGGGGATTTAGAGGTTAATGAAGTTTTAGGGAGTAAGGGTTAGGGGTTTAGGGTTAAGGATCAATGGGTTAGGTCGACTTAGGGGCTTAGGGGGTAGGGGGTTATTGATTAAGGGTTTAGGGTTTAATGGTTTAAGGGCTTAGGGGGAATGGGGTTAAGGTGTTAAGGATTAGGGTGATAGGGTTTGAGGGGTTAGGGGCTAGGGATTAAAGGGTTAGGGGTTAATGGTTTAGAGGTTATGGGTGGGTTAAGAGTTAGGGACAAGAAGGCTATATAATCTCTCAACCCCTTATAAAATATGGTCTCCAAGTTGTGGGAACGTTGCCATCGACTTAAAAGTTGTGGTCACCAAGTGAAATGAAGGAAGAATATGAGATAATGATGAAGGAAAAATAATAATAAGTTGTTTTTGTTGGTTGTGACTATATATCTTACAAAGTGTCTCTCTTTATAAATGTCAAGAAAAGTAACATTTTTCCTATATTTTTTCAACATATTCATAAACATCTTGATAAATTGCACAAGCTTCATCATTGATTTGTTGTCTTTGTTTCTCTCTCTCACCTAAGTTGATTGCTCCATATAGAATACCAACTCCTAAGTACCCCTAACCCTTGGATGGCCAATAACTTGTTAACCCCTAATCCCTTAGCCCTTGACCCCTTATAAACCGCTAAACCATTAAGTAGCCCTATCCTTGACCGCTAATTACCCCTTAACCCTTGCATCATTAATGCGTTAACCCCTAATCCCTCAACTCTCAACCCCTTATAAATTAAATTGTGGTCTCCAAGTTGGGTCGGGGAAAGTTGTCATCCACTTAACACTTGTGGTCTCCAAGTGAAATCAAGAAAGAATATGACATAATTATGAAGGAAAAATAATAATATGTTGTTTTTGTTGGTTGTGACTATATATCTCACAAAGTGTCTCTCTTTCTACATGTCAAGAAAAGTAATGTTTTTCCTATATTTTTTCAACATATTCATAAACATCTTGATAAATTGCACAAGCTTCATAATTGATTTGTTGTCTTTGTTTATCACTCTCACCGACTAAGCTGGTTGCTCCATATAGAATACCAACTCCTAAGTACCCCTAACCCTTGAACGACCAATAACTTGTTAACCCCTATAAGCCCTTATCCCTTGACCCCTTATAAACCCCTAAACCATTAAGTACCCCTGTCCCTTACCCCTAATTACCCCAACTTAAACCCTAACTTGTTAACCCCTAACCCTTGGACCACTAACATGTTAACCCCTAATCCCTCAGCTATCAACCCCTTATAAATTAAACTATGGTCTCCAAGTTGGGTTGGGGGAACTTTCCATCCACTTAACACTTGTGGTATCCAAGTGAAATCAAGAAAGAATATGACATAATGATGAAGGTGAAATAAGAATATGTTGTTTTTGTTGGTTGTGACTATATATCTCACAAAGTGTCTCTCTTTCTACAAGTCAAGAAAAGTAACATATTTCCTATATTTTTAAAACATATTCATAAACATCTTGATAAATTGCACAAGCTTCATCGTTGATTTGTTGTCTCTGTTTCTCGCTCTAACCAACTAAGTTGGTTGCTCCATATAGAATACCAACTCCTGAGTACCCCTGACCCTTGGACGACCAACCTGTTACCTAAGCCCTTATCCCTTGACCCATTATAAACCCCTAAACCATTAAGTAACATTATCCCGGACCTCTAATTATCCCTTCTTAAACCCTAACCCCTTAACCCCTAACCCTTTGACCACTAATGCGTTAACCCCTAATCACTCAGCTCTCAACCCCTTATAAATTAAATTGTGGTCTCCAAATTGGGCCAGGGAAAGTTTCCATCCACTTAAAACTTGTGGTCTTTAAGTGAAATCAAGAAATAAGATGACATAATGATGAAGGCGAAATAAGAATATGTTGTTTTTGCTGGTTGTGACTATATATCTCACAAAGTGTCTCTCTTTCTACAATATGTAGAGAAAAGTAACAATTTTCCTATATTTTTTCAACATATTCATAAACATCTTGATAAGTTTCACAAGCTTCATCTTTGATTTGTTGTCTTTGTTTCTCGCTCTCATCTAAGTTGTCTTTGTTGTCTTTGTTTTCCTATATTATTTTTGTAAATGTTTGTATTGTTTTAATATTTGTTATATACACTAATATTACTTGATTGTTTGTAATTATAAAGGAACGACGCCTTAGGGCACTGCCCGTGGAGGAAGACACAGTTGTACAAGCACTTGTTCAGGAATATGGAGCGAATATTGAAGATCAAGTTAATGATCCTATGGAAGAAGATGATGATGCTAATAATACAATTGAATAAAATGGGACAAATATATTGATCCAGGAGACATTTAATAATGTTGGAATGGATGATGACGACGACCAGCTTGGTGGTGTTTTTGATATACTTGCACTTGAGAAGGCAACACAACCTATTTGTGAAGGCTCCAAAACAAATCTTCTCTCTACTATATTGTTCCTGGTGAACTTAAAGGTTATGAATGGTTTGTCAAACACTTTTGTCACACAGCTCCTGAGGTATGTAATATATTTTGTCACATTTAGTACATGATGATAATGGTTTTCTTTTTCCCTCTATTTTTATTGTTATTTGATCATGTGTTAAATTCAGATGCAATATGTATGATTAATATTCTTTGCATTAACCAATATTGATTTTTTATGTTGTAGATTGTTAGGTGAATTTTTGTTACCACCGTCAAATGTTTTATGTCGCACATACCAAGATTTACATGCCATTATGAAATATATTGGAATGGAGTATCAATCTATTCATGCATGTCTCAATGATCATATTCTATATTATGGAGAACATGCATCGAAAGAAGAATGCCCGAAATGTCAAATTAGTAGATATCGAACCGATCAAGTAACAAAAAAGGTGCCTCACAAGGTTCTTCGTTACATTCCCATAATTCTATGTTTGTGGCAATTGTTCAGGTGCAAAAGCATAGCACAATTTATGGATTGCCATGTAAAAAACATAAGGAAATATGGCGTTCTTCGAATGTCTACAGATGGATCTGCATTTAAGAATATAGAGGAAATATGGCCACATTTTATAGTCGATCCTCGTAATCTTAGGATTTCATTGGCAGTTGACTGTGTCAATCCATTTGGAGAGATCACATCTACTTACTCGGTGTGGCCTATTTTTGTTATCAACAATAACATTCCTCCATGGATGTCGATAAAGAGGGATCACATAATGTTGTCAATGATTGTTCCAGGTATTTGTTTAGAATTACTTTGTTTTTAACAGGGTAACATCTCATTTGTCTTGTTTGTTTCATAATTATGTCTTATATTTTTTCATTTACTCATATATGTTCAATAATTATGTTTTATATTTTTTTATTTACTCATATATGTAGTAATTACGTACTGTATGTTCAATCAATTAGGTAAGTACCAAGTCAAAGATATGAATGTATATATCGAGCCTCTTATTGACGAGTTACTAGAGTTATGGAAGGGAATCACTATTTATGATATCTCTATACCAGTAGGTGTGCAAAGGGAATTTCAATTCCATACAATGTTTGTATGGACAATTTGCGATGCCCTGGGGCTAACACATTTCTGTGGTATGTTATAACGTTACAATGCACTTTAATAGTGTTTAATTTTATGAAGTTCATATCATGCATGTTTTTATATATAACCCCTTCATTATTACTTCGAATAATTGATATAAAATTTAATCCATCTCTTGTAGGTCTTAAAACAAAGGGTAAATTTGCATGTCCAGTTTGTGGTCCTAAGATGAAATCTCTTCGTTCAAGAAGTTTAGGAAATGAGGTGTTTGGTGAGTATAGGCACTTCCTCTTTGAGAACCATAGGTATCGAAGTACCGAAAAACATATTTTCAATGGGAAAGAAGAGACTAGATTAAAACCACAGAGAATGACACCTCATTTATGGTCGTTGTAATATAATATAAATCGTCAAGGTCTCGATCAAATCATCTATGTATCGTACATGAAATGTTTGGAATATTTTATATTTTTGTTGCATTTTGTTCATTGTACTAATTGACAAGTATTGTTGTAATATCTTTAATTTATATGCTTCACCTTGAAGGTCGTCATGGATGCATTAATAATGGGGCGCTTCCACGCGGAATGAAAAGTTATCATGTACAATTCAGTAGGCTCCTCTACTATGAGCACCTAGAAATTGTTCATTTGTTTGATACAATGCACATCGGGAAGAATGTAACAAAAACATTATGGAAGGAGTGACAAAGACAAAATTGTCAAGATTTGTAATGACATTAAGGAAGCCAATCATGCAATGAAAGGTGTGATTCATTCAAATAGTGATGGAGACCAAAATATAAGCACCCTTCCATCGTTATTGACAGAGCAACAAAGAAAGGATGTAAAAGAGGTTATTGAAAAAATTAAATTTCTCACAAGATTTTCTTCAAACATAAATAATATCCTAACAAAGAAAGGTGAATTAGGTGGGGTAAAAACTCATGATTGACATACCTTGATTAAGGTAATTATTTTGGTGTATATATTTCTATATTGGTGAAACATCTTGTTCGTGTTTTCTTTATATTAATTTGGCAATAAATAATGATTCATTTTTTTTTTACAGTATGTTCTACCTCTATCTCTCCTAGACAACTTTGAAAACAATGTCAAATGAGTTATATACGATCTTGGCAAATACATGAGGTAAATTTAGATTTATATGCAAAGTGTAGTTTTTTCAATTCGTTGTACAACTTTTTTTTGACTGCATGTGTTTTACTTGTAACGTAGTATTATATACTTTTTTGTTGAAACCTGTGCTTTGCTTGCATCATTTGTAAACGATTGTCATCTAAAGAAATCTATAAAGAAGATATAAAGTATTGGAGGAGACAAATTCCTTATCTAATGTGTGAAATGCAAAAGTATCTACCTCCAAGTTTTTTCAATGCACGAGAACGCTACCTCGTACACCAAGTTGAGGATATTGAAAAGTGTGGACATGTGCACACGAGGTCAATGTGGATGGTTGAGAGGCACTTGAAATCATTGAAGGCTTTGGTTAGACAAAGAACATGTCCTGAGGGTTCTATGGTAGAGGGATATATGGTATATCAAACCATGGTTTATATTACTCAATATATTCCTAAAATAGTTGCAAGTATTAATGTGGATGACATTTGGGATGTCAACTCCATCAACAAATTTGAAGGGGAGCACATATTGGGTAAAGGTAGAATGAGGAAAGTGACATGTAAGCAGATGGTAGGGATTTATAATACATTTGACTTTTTGGTTTTATGTATATCACACTTATTTAACTTTTAGTCTTCCTGCATAATCCATTATTATGAAGGTACACCACAGTAAATGATTATATGTGAATTGTTTTATTTTAATACAGTTGGTCGAGAGTGGGATGCAAATCACTTATACATTGCAAACGACTTATGGATTGAGTGATATATACAATCTAATAATGGTAGGTTATCATGGTATGGTGTGGCTACATTGGTCAAAGAAGCTAAACGTAAAGGAGATACAAATCTTACACAGAGGGAAATTAATTTAGCATATGGTTTAAAAGATAAACAGGCAAGCATATTCACCCATACTATTTAGCATTTTTTTATATTATATTGATGTATACGACATGTTTTTTTTCCTAATTTGCATAATTTCCAAGTTATATAAATATGTTTATTAATTGACAGTGCAATTTTTACATGTCTGACATATTTCAGTTGAAAAAAGACAAGGCTATGTGGTGCAATGGTTGCAAATTTCGCATCAAAAAGTTGGATGAAAAGATGAAAACTTCTGATAGTTGGATAATTGCAGTATTTCAGGTTACAAATGTTTTCTATAGAAGTGACAAACATCCAAAAGTCTACGAAAATCGATCCTATGGGTTTTTGGATGATATACTTGAGTGTGACTTTAAATCCTTCAAATTAGTTATGTTCGACGTCAAATGGTACATGCTACGAATGAATGAACATGATCCTGATAGAATTGTTAATCAACATGCTAACAAATTTATCGTGGTTAATAAAAGGAATTTTGAGCCAGGATTAGAGCCCTATGTTCTTCCAAGCCAATGTGAACAAGTATTTTACTCAGAGGTTCCAAGTAGAGGGGGTTGGTTGTATGTTGTTAGATATGATCCAAAGGGATGGTCAGTAAAGTATAATGTAGCGGAAGAAGATGATATTGAAGAAGAAGATGATGTAGAGTAGCAGTTAATTCATGTGTCAGAGGAAGATGTCGTAGAAGTTTAAGGAGATGTTCTAGACAATGTTCTGGGTGAAGATGACATCGATGATGTGTTGGATGAAGAACTTGAAGAAGTCAAACCAAATGTAGGAGACAATATTCTTGAAGATGATATAGATGATGATATGATTGGAAATGACAACATTGATGATAATGTTGATATGGCCAATTCTTTCAACATCAATTCTGAACCAGATGATACAGATGTTGAGTTGGATGAAGAAGAATATTAAGATATCGAAATGTTGAAATGTACAAGGTATGTATTTATATGTTTTCAATTGATTTGTTCTCTTTCATTTACCTTAAATTTTTGTTTTCTTAGTTTCTATGCTTGATTCTTACTATGTTGGTTTCAAATGTTTTATAGTAGATAAATTGGGTATTGGGGAACTAAGAGTGATGTGAGGGGGGGCAGGGGCCATATGAGCTTCCACCTTCACGTGGTTGGCCTTGTTCAGTAGAGAATATATTATTCTTTAAACCAAGAGAAGCTCATTCAGGCTTATACCATCATCTCCAATTTTAACATTCATTCGTCTAACAATTTTCAAGGTTGTCCATTTACCAATTAGTGGAAGTTATGCTTTAATTTGACCTCGCACGGAGTGACCTATGAATGGGGCCAACATTGAATTTTTTTCAGTTTATGTTTGTATGCATTGAAATTTGACATGTTTATAGTATATGCATGCGTTGACAATTTGGGAGGGTTTTGAGACTCAAATACGACTCACACAAAGAATTCGACAATGAAACGAAAAAATTATAACCTAACTGTGAAGGAGATGAAATTATCCATCGTTGTTATCATCGTATTACGACGAGGTTTCAATGAACATGTTCATCATTCCTATAGCATCTTCATCGGAACTTTCCAGAAACAACAATCACTGAAAGGGGCCAGCATTGAATTTTATCAAACTATTCTTCTCCAAGTCATGGGCATAGTATGAAGAGGAACTATAAATGTCTTAAGGCATACAATATGCTTTTAGGACTCCCAAACCATGCATAGGGTCTAAAACCACCACATAGGCCCTATAAGTGAAATCTTTGGCCTATGTGTCATATTGGAACCATTACAAGTTTTTATGAACTATAGATGACTCTTAAGGTTTTGCACATGGTATATGGATAAAAAAAATAGTATTCAAGGGCCTAAAGGATGCTTTAAGAGATCATCTACCATGCACAAGGTCTAAAACCAAGAGAATCTCATTCAGGTTTATACCATCATCTCCAATTTTAACTTTGGTTCGTCTAACAATTTTCAAGGTTGTTAATTTATTACCAATTAGTGGAAATTATTCTTTAATTGGACCTCGCGTAGAGTGAGCTATGGATGGGGCCAACGTTGATTTTTTTTTCAGTTTGTGCTTGTATGCACTGAAATTTGACATGGTTATAGTAGATACATGCATTGATGATATGGGAGGGTTTTGAGACTCAAATACGATTCACATAAAGAATTTGACAATCAAACGACAAAATTTTAACCTAACTATGAAGGAGATGAAATTATCCATCATCATGTTTGTCATCATCGTTATCATCGTATTGCGGTGAGGTTTCAATGAAGTTCATTGTTCCTATAACATTTTTGTCAGAACTTTCTAGAAACAATGACCACTAAAAGGGGCCAACATTGAATTTTTTCAAACTATGCTTCTCCAAGTCATGGACATGGTATGAGGAGGAACTATAAATGTCTTAAGGCTTACAATATGATTTTAGGACTCCCAAACCGTGCATAGGGTCTAAAACCACCACATAGGCCCTATAAATGAAATATTTGGCCTATGTGTCATATTGGCACCATTACAAGGTTTTATGAACTATAGATGACTCTTAAGGTTTTGTACATGGTATATTGATAAAAAAAAATAGTATTCAAGGGTGTAAAGGATGCTTTAAGATCAACTCATCTATCATGCACAAGGTCTAAAACCAATATAAGCTCATTCATGTTTATACCATCATCTCCAATTTTAACTTTGGTTCGTCTAACAATTTTCAAGGTTGTCCATTAATTATCAATTAGTGAAAATTATTCTTTAATTTCACCCCGCGCAGAGTAATCTGTGAATGGGGCCAACGTTGAAATTTTTCCAGTTTGTGCTTGCATGCACTGAAATTCAACATGGTTATAGTAGATGCATGCGTTGACGGTGTGAGAGGGTTTCAAGACTCAAATATGACTCACACAAAGAATTCAGCAATCAAAGGACAAAACTGTAACCTAACAGTGAAGGAGATGAAATTATTCATCATCGTATTTGTCATCATCGTTATCATCACCACTTTGAAGTGCAAGCTAGAAAAGGGAAGACTATCAAACCAAATAGAACAATAAGCAAGCTTTGAAGGCAAACATGGGAGGATTTTTCCCATGTTACCAAAGAAGAGGAAATATGGAATATCCCCTCAATGAAGAAGCCCCAAGTAAAAGGGGCAATGTTATCAAGAAAATGAATAATATTGAATACGATGATAGAAGTTATGGGAGTTTTTTTTCAAGGCATGTTTAAGATTTATGGATATTCAATTTCTTTTCTATTGATGTTGAAGAGGTGTACAAAATTCCAATGGTGATGTTAAAGGGCCCCATAAAAGGGTGGTGGAGTAACATCCAAACTAGATTTTATGTAATCACTTATGAACCTTGAAGGATTAGGATGACTTGAAGATATTTTGAACTTTTGATGGATATGTTATTTTTTTAGAATGATATACAAGATGTCTTTAATCAATTTTAAGTATACCAAACATTTTGTGCCGACAAAGGAGTACAACCATAAAATGAGACATTGACAACATGGATATTGAATCATCTTCAAAGGTTTTGTGTTGTTCAATATTGTTTTGGAGACTTAAATTTAAGTTGTTATTGTAGTTACTTAGTTTGATACCATGGAGAATGACATATTCACCACATTCAAAGTAGATTATGAGAAATAAAAAGAAAGGTTGAACTCATTGTAGTATTTTACTTGGGTATGTGTTCACTTGAGTAACTAATGGCAATTTTCATGGGTTTTCTAGAACAACCACTTGGGTATGTGTTGTGCCTTTCATTGCTTATCCAAAGTTTGATTTCCATCGCTCTCTTTCCAAAGGTAGAACATTTCTCTTGATCTTCATTAGACTATCACCATTTTGAGTACCATCTATTTGGAGACCTCAACATACTCTCTGTTTCTTTATCTACAGGCTTGTCATTGTATGTGTATGGGTTATTTGCCCATCTTTCCACCTAAGTTGAATGAAACGTTGAAACATGGGTTAGTTTTAGAAATGGGAATGCATAGAAACGTGACCCCCCCTCCAAACAGGTACGTCGAGGAATACACGTTATGTGTGTGTGTAATAATAATAATAATATAATAATAATAATAATCTAATTTTAAGGTCATGACCAAGTCGGACACCAAATTGGTGTATGAGACCCCCTTGTCTGTGGGACAAGGAACCCCCTCCGCACAATCATTTGACTGCTAAAGTCTATGGAGGTATACATACTCTACCCCCACCATTGATCCTTTGAAAGTTCGGGTCATCTTTGAACTTCCTGCACCCAAAAATTTGCAGCAGTTGCAAAGTATCCAAGGGAAATGCAACTTCCTACGACGGTTTTTCCCTGAATATGCCACTATAAGGAAGGTGATCTTGTTTTATTGTATGACCAAGCCCATGATAAGCTCGGAAAAGGTAAGTTTTAACCTTTGTGTTGTTAGAGTTTATAGGGTCTAAAAGTGTAAGTTGAATTATAGTTGTAGATGACTTATATATTTAGGAGTTGACTTATACTCTAAGTTAGATTCCCTTTTAAATACCTTAATAAAAGACTACCTTATTTATACCTAACCTCCCCCTCATGGTATTCCATTTTTTTTTCTAAATTTCATATCTCCTTCTAGTCTAGAACAAAGAGTATGTTGAGGTTGTCATGTACATACACACATTCATATGTATGTATGTGTACATGTGTGTATGTATGTATCTATATACACACACATATACAAAGAAGAACAACTCCAAACCTTCAATTAAAAACACATTATAAAACATTGAATTATTTTAAAGATTTTAAGTTTCATAATTTTTATAGTGATAATTACTAAAATAAATTACCCCTTCATAAAAATTCAACGAGTAAAGATCTATTCCCTAATATAAAGCACCCAAATCCGATATTCATTCTTAAAAATAATTAAATAAATAAATAAATAAATAAAATAATAATAATACAAATATGACACAAAGCACCAAAATCCAATATTCGTTGTTGATTTGTATCATGAAAAGAATATCTATTCTTAAAAAAAAATAAAAAAAATAATACAAATATGACACAAAGCACCAAAATCCAATATTCGTTGTTGATTTGTATCATGAAAAGAATATATATTCTTAATACAATTTAAAAAAATAAATATTAAAATCCTTTAATTCAAATAATTATTACTCATTTTCTATATCTACTCTACTCAATTTGTGAATGTAGAAATGACCTTGAATAGTTTAGAACTCAATTATTTGAAGCAACCAAACTTAACCAATGTGCCTTCTAAAAATACAGCTAGAAAATCGTTCTTATTTTGGTGTCTTGGTTGTCCTTGGGACTTAGGCACAATTTTGATTGGGATAGAAGGTCGACATTCTGCAATTCGTGGGTGCAAATGTGATTTGGATAGAAGCTCGAGACCAAGACCGAGACCGAGGTCCATTCGAGACTAAGATCGAGACATGTGCGCGAGATCATCAAGGGAAATTTGAGACCGAGACCGAGACCTGCGTGTAAGGCCATTGAGGGCAAGGAGGGAAAGAATGGTATGTTCCTTAAGTTACCCCAACCTTGCTTTCAGTGATATCTGACATTGTTTCATTGATTCGATCCAGGTGACTACTGATAAAAACCCTTGAATACACAATGCCCTCAGAATTGCCCATGATTTTACAAAATAAGTTAAAGAGACCTAAGATAAAATCCTAAGGTGTCCCCTGATAAACCTATTCTACTCTAACCCTAACCCTATATTACCCACGTTCTCCATTCTCTGTTATTACACCCCCATAATCATCACTTAATAGCAAGCAGGTTCCTGTGCGAGTTGCTCAAGTTTTTCCATAATGAATAAATTATGTAGTGGTGAAAATGGAAGAGTAGTATTGTTGAGGACATGATCATGGATTTCCTCTCCTTTTGACTCCTCCATCGACTCATCTTCTTTGGATCCTATATCCTTTGAACATACAATAGAACCATGAGTCCCCAATGTCATCTCATCTCCGCTTATGCCTACCCTTGAAAGACCTATAACTAACTTTGACTTTGTCATTTCTTTATAAATGTCTTTCTCAGTTGGTATATTGTCCATAGTGTGGAGGTCAACGGGTGTTCCCTTTGCTTGCTATTGGTGCACTCATATATATGAAGGGGTTGTTTGTGCTACTTCATTCCACACTAGGACTCCTAAGACATAAATAATGGAATCGTGTAGATCATCCTCAATGGTCACAATAGGAGTCTAGGAACTAGTATTCTCAAATGCTTAGTAGTCTTTGAATGTCTCCTCAGCTAAGACGAATCCATTCAGATTGCACTTTCTACCTTTTTGTTGATTTACACCTAAAAAATATGGTTAGTTGACTTGGGAATTTATTCAAATACTTCCCAAAAAACGTGGTTGAGTTTAAGATATGCTTAGTCAGTACAGATGGCAATGGAGGTGATTGGGAAGGCTGACATGGTTTATGTTCAATCTTATAATTAGAATAATATATGACCTATGTTACCTTTTCGCTTCTTCAAGATCTCATATTTGATTACAACCTGCTTAATCCTCAAGTCCTTGGTTGGAATTTTTAACAAGATGTATTTCATCCCAGATGATGTCTGTGATTTATGTAACCTTGACCATGAAAAAACCTCTTTGTAAAAAACAACCTTTATTAAGTAATATGAAAGGGTGGTAGCCTTAAACTTTGTAGAGTTGTCTCCTCTAGGTCACACAAAGGTATGATCTCTTGACATGCCAAATCAAATATTTATTGCATAATACTTTAGTAATTTCTGCATAATCCTAAGAACCTAGTTGGTGGCATTGATCATGTGATCATACAACTTGGAAAATGCTTCATCATTAAACTCCAAGATCTTGGCATCCTTGCAAACCTTGCATGGATCATACTACAAGGAAAGGATCATTTTGTATGTCATTGGGTGAAACTAATGACATTGTGGTGGCATCCACTTCCACATGGTGAATGAAACTAACAATACTAAAAGATGAAATAGGTTCATGTTGAATGAGCATCGACATAGGCCTACAACAACTCATTCATCAAAATCTTACACCAATTGATATTGGCTACCTAGATGCAAAACTCTACCACTGAAAGGGTATCCAAGTTGCATTCCCCCTTGTCATAATTGTGCATAATATGGAAGCTAATTAAATGACATACAAAGTGGACCTAGTCATGATTTATAAAACTGATGATAACTCTACAACCTCCTCTCTTCATGCCATAATGTTGGTATAGGCTAGGCTCTCCTTTTGGTCGGCAATGCTTTCATGCCCCCTGGAATGCATTGGTTACATCTTCCTCTTTCATAGAGATAATTGTTAGTGTGCGGATGCACTATACACAGATGGGGTTCTCCATCTAGTCAGAGAGCATTCCCATGTACCTAGATGATCAAAAAATTGGTACACTTCATCACTTCCTTGGTAGTACCAAATATGGGAAGGTCAGGAAGGTTGGTGAGGATGGACACCCATAATAGCTTGAAAGTAGGATTCCAAACCATTGCAACTTTCCTAGACTCCAATGGAATATGATCCATGTAAACCAAGGGATTTATGTCATGGAAGAGGTCCCCATCTATGAAATCGTTAGCGACCAACCTAATTTTCTCCACTTTGTTTCTCAAATATCCCATGATTTCCATTCGAGGATCATAAAAATTGACTAGAATGGATTCCTTCGATCTTGTGAACATTTCTTTACTTGATAATGATTTTCCCATGACTATAAACTAATTTTGGTATACAAAGAGAACTGGAGGGTGAACACAAGGGAAACTGCAAATACTAGTATGCAAGTCTTCAATTTCTCTAGGATCTACTATGACTGGTAGTTATGCAAACAAAAAAAAGGTGAGAAATTGACATAAGGTTGGGGTATTTAACGAATATTATAGCATTTATGACTAGACTGATGATGAAATTTATCCATGTGTGTGATGAAGTTTATCCATGGAGTCTATAAAAGGAACGAATTGAGAGTAATATTATGTCAGAGGAATATATCCAAAGAGCGAGAATTGAATTTCATCCACTCACTTATTTTGAGTTTGCTTACCCTCACATTGTCCATTTCCATTCCACGGTGACCATTCATAGGGGAACATGCCACCCATTCTTAATTAAAGGTCAAGAATGAGCCATAATGGAGCATCAAAGGACCCTCCCATAGAGAATATTGAAGCTCACCTAGTACAAGCCTCTCATTAGGGGACATAGTTTATTTGTTTATGCTTTTCCATTGGAATATAATTAGTTGTTTCTCTTTACCTCCATAACTTATGCTTATATGTTATTTGAATCATTGATAATTCTTATTTGATGTTTTGATAGCTATTATGCATTCCAGAAGATATCTTAGTGGTTTATATCATTGTTTATTTTCCTTCTTTTTGTGCTTAGCTTGAACAACCAGCTAGGAGAAGGTTTTTGGTAATGCCATGCATGAAAACCCACAAGTAGTACTAGACATTTCATTGGTACTCATTGCATATCCTTAATAGATCATTGTATTGTTTCATAGTTGCATTACATTGTAGCATCATTGTTGCAACATCTCATTCTATCTTTTTTGATAAAGGAAATTTGCCAATGGAATTTGTTTTCCTTGCTAGTCCAGTAACTGTTAGGAGTGCAAAATTCTATGAGCACAAAATTGTATTCCTATCCTACTTGGCTTAAATGAGTTATATCATGTGGACTATTAATGATTATGGGATAATATAACCTATAACATTTAAATTCCACTTTTGAGGTTTAGATTCATACTTTCCATGTTGATCCTAGATGGAGCATTTTCCAAGCATGCCTCTAATGGAGAAAAATTACAGAGAACTTCATCCTATAATAGATGGAGTGTATATGGCACGATGCATTGTTTCTTAACAATCACATGCTTCCCTTTCTACACCCATTAAAGAGGATAGATGTGAGGATGGCCAACGCTTTTCAACTTCAATCTTCTTGTCATTTCTAGAGAGATTATGTCTTCCATCTTTCACTCTCAAGAATAACATGCACATGCTATCCTTTCACCCAAAACTTTGTATGGAACAATGTCTCTCATTCTTCTTCCTCTTGCATTGTGATATGATTTTTTTGGACTTTCTCTATCAGTATGGAGTGTTGAGAGGATGACACGTGCTTAGGTAGACCACCACAAGTTTGTTGCAATGGAAATGGGGTTGTCCTGCTAGTGTTAACAACAAGACATGTTGGTGGTTCCAAATTAGTATCACTATTCTTACATGTATTCATGATCATGGTTTGCTTTTGCACTCTGCAATTTTTATTTGAATTGGTGGATGTTTAATAAGGACTACACCACATTCCATATGTGGGTTTCTTGAAACTAGTATTTTTGAGAACCTTATATCTATTGCTTTTGCTTCCAATGGAACTTACAAGATTGGAATTAGATGGCCTTTTAAAAAATTGATGAAGAAATTTTGGGGTACTCCTTTGCTGGGTCCACTACATCTCTTGAACTTCCCTTCTAAATTCATTGCAAATCGATAAGCATCACCCAACTTATTGATAGTTAGGAACTCCATTTATTCGATAAGGTACTAGTACAAGAATGCATTGAGTTTGAGAACCATCAAGCATTTAGGGATTTTATCATTCACATTAATCAATGTTTGGTGGTACTTTGCAGGGTCTAGAATAATGTAGCCTTGCTTTAAGTACAATCTTTGTAACTATATGTATTCAACATCAAGGTGTCCCATGGGATAGAAGTTCTCTTTCATGGTTGTCTTAAATTCTTCTCCCATGGTGATGGCCATTGTGTTTATTCTCTTTGATGGGTAAACTATCGCCACCATAAGATTTCATTTGCAACAAATTTGAGGGTGAAAATTGCAACATTTTCTTCATTGAAAAATTGATTTACAACAAAATATGATTCCAATTC
>WSFP011473364.1:0-17364 GCA_009831015.1 Picea engelmannii
TTTAAATGATTTAACTTCATTTATAAAATAAATATATTATTTAACTTATTTTGCAAATTATATATTTGTTTTTTTAATATTATATTTGATTAAATTTGAAGTAGTTATATGTAATTCCTTATTTATTAGATTGTCTTAATTTTTTCCTCATGGCTAAGTTGTATGGTACAGTTTTAGAAAGCATAATAAGCTTGTAGCTTAAAAATCATAATAAAAGAGTTAATTGCCTTAGTGCATTTCCAAAGCTACCATAAGGTTTTATATTATTAAATAATTGTTGTGTGTTACTTTGTTGGTATTTATAAAATATTTTTATGTGGTTCTTCAAAATAACCTTTGGGATAGACTAAAAGGGTTATGGAAGAAGAAGTTGTTGACTATTCATAGGATCACCTAGTAGGACACAAGATTTGGGCATCACCGTGAGTTTTGGGCAACAATGGTCAACAACCCTAATTATTCCCCTTCTAGTTCCATGTTGAATGTTACCAAGTTGTTGGAGGAAGAAACCTTGGTTGTTTTTCACACCATCATTAGAGATATTTCTATTCGAAATCTGTGCTCATTTATTGAGAGTGGGATTTCACCAATCATAAACTCAAGCTCAGTGAATCATTTCTACACGAGGGCTACTAATGGTTCGCACGATTCATACTTTATGGAGTATCCTCTCCTTTATCCGAAGACTCAGACAAGCCAAATCATTATTCCTACTGGGCTTCCAATTCCATCTACATCAACGATGAACCAGATTCAAATGTGATTGCAATAAATCGAGCAACCTTGTCCTCAAACTCGACATCAAAGGCTTATTTGAATGGGGTATTTATTGGTAGGTTTGGTTTGAGAGATCTTATATGTGACCTTCCTGCAAAAGAATACATGGATCCTTCTCAAGAAAAGAAGGGAAAGAGGGCTGGGGAAGTCCAGGAAAAAACAAAAATGGGTAAAGAGGAAATTAAACAAAATCAGTTTAAAATCGGGGCAAAGAATCAAGCTCCATGAAATTATGGCTATGGAAGATTCATCCCTAGTTGTTAGATTTTCTAGTAACATAATGATTCCAAAAACCCTAAAAGGTGGGATGGCTATTAACTTTTCCAAAATGCTTGGGTACGAGCCTCATAGTATGACACTAGCCAAAGGTTGGATGATTCGGATAATGAGATCCGAGGAAGATGCAAATATAATCCTACACTCAATATGGAATTGGGGCTCCCAGGTCCTCTTCCTGAATAAATGGAGGGTTGAATTCTTGGAGCCCCTAGTAGAGAGATTCCTAGACAGTTTGTGTTGGAGCCATAGAGGGGATGGATATTGTCTGAAGGAATTTGGTGCACAAAAGGAAATCTCATTGCTTTTGTTGCATAGGTTGATGAGGAAGAGAGATAGGTAATTGGAATTGTTGTAAGAGTTGTGTCACTATGTTTTTTGTGAAATTTGAGCCGTTATAGTGAACTATAGAAACTCGTAGGAGCTTGTATGTTCTTGTGGACTCATAGCCCCAACTCGGGGGTGGATTCTTGTATAAAGAATTTGTTCAACGAAAAATACATTTGGGATTTATGTATTTTGTCTACAGTTGGTTGTGTAAATCATTTTTAAAAGATATATTTTTTAATCACTCGGTCATTTACAATTTTAATTTTATGATTGAATGCTTCATTTACTCTGTATTTTGTATATATGAATGTTGTTTTTGTGTGTTTAGTTTTTGTCGTGCATGTTTAGATCACTTGCATTCATGATTTTAATTATTAAAGATAATAGCATGAGCCTGTATGTCATGTTATACATATATTTTCACATTTGAATTGACTTGTTAGTCAATTTGGTGGCAACGAAACCCAACAAGGGAGTTGGGTACGTTACAAATTGATATCAGATACTTTTTTTTATGGTAGTGTGCCTTAGTGAGGATATCGGGACATTATAGATTGGTATCAAAGAAAAACATTTTGTGGTAGTGTGCCTCAGTGAGGATATGTTGTAATGACTCCCAATCCAATTGAGGTCCATTACTTGCGGAAACACCCATAAATTCAAAATTGTCTGTTAACTAATCATGTAGCTTACCAGCTATAGGAATGCACACATATATAGCCATTTGGCTACAATTAATTTAAATGTAGTTACAACATGTTGAAATCAATGTGAATGCAACTAATTAACCCCATACACTGCAACATATAAACCATTCACATACACATAGTTAAAACACAACATTTTAGCTCATAGAATAACATAGAACACAAATAAACATTTATCTTTTCAGAACATTTGTGAAATGAGCTACTTGGGATGGACATTCCACCCAACCATAGAATTGTTTTTCCATATCTCAATAGCAAGTCACCCCTGATTTGGGGCTAGGAATCCCTAGGAATCCAAAAAAGAGGGTATCTTTCATAGTCCACTCACAACTGAGATATCCTACAACCCATTGGCAATATCCTACAGTTATCTCGATTTCCACCATATCTCTTCCTCTTGACCTTCCAAAACAAAGGAATGCACTGCTTCATTGCTCTCAGTCCATAGAGAGTCCCATTCATTTATCAGGGTTGGGAATAGGTAACTAGGAATGTCACTACTCGGAACTCATTGCTAGGAAATCTGCTAGTAAAACAACAACAATCACTTGTTTTTATAGTGAAACTCACACAGGAGTTCACTCTTCATGCCTTAACACTTTCTTCCTCAATATTCAATAGCTCCAAAAACACTCCATAATTGACCCTCCATTGTTTTTCTAGCTCCAGAGGTCCTCCTTTCTTTCTCTCTCCCTACTCATGCCAAAGAACATGACTAACCAAAACTATATGTTATCCCCATGTGAATTTCCTCTCTTTTCCCCAAGCAAGTTCACTCTCACTCTCCCCAATGTTGATTGTACTTTAGCCTCATGCTCCCAATACCTATGGGATGTGACTTCTCACACCCACCCTCTTACATGTATTCAATGATTGGGCTCTCATACACTCAAACAAAAAACATAATGTTGTCCCCAATGATAATAAAATTCAAGAAAGTGGGTTTGGATTAATACCCATAAACAAGTTTCCCCTTGGACCCCTCTTAGACACTCCCTTCTCTTGTGGAAAACTCAACCCCCATCTCTTTCCATGTTCTCCAACAACTTGCATCACATTTTATTTATTAAAATTCAGAAACACAATTCACATATTACATCGCTTAACCATAGCAGCATTCATATATAAATAATGCATTAATTAAACTAGGGATTATAGTGGGGATGTGTTTTTTAATGGTAGTGTGTCTCAGTAAGGATATGGGGATGTTACAGATTGGTATCAAAGAAAACTTTTTTCGTGGTAGTCTACCTCAGTTAGGATTATGGGACATTACATATTGATATAATATATTTTGGTTCAACAACAGACTTGTATGCAATAAATACTAGCATGAATTTATCAAATTCGTTGTTGTATAACATTAGTCTCTCTCGAATTTGGGAAAATTTGTGGTATTCATAGTGAAAATTCTCAAATTCTAGGTGAAATATGCATGTAATTTGGCAATGGGATGTTGAATTAACATTCACAGGGTAAATTTATGCCATGGAAATCTAATTCCAAAGCTCCGATGGTGGCTTGAAAATAAAAGAGCATTTTTGGCCAAAATAAGAAAAATTGGAAAATTATGAATTTTTTGGAATTTTTGGAAAATCATGAAATTTTCCTTACCTAGTGATATGGAGGCCACATGTTAGGTGATTTGGTGATGGTTACGTGGAATTCCATAGTGGAAGGTCCATAGTGGTAGGGCACAATGGCGAGATTGGGGGTCTGCAATGGAGGGAGTTGGAAAATCGACTAAGTCCCAAACTTGTGGAATGTAGGATGTGGGACGCATATGAGATGTGGGTGCGGGTGCACTTTTCCTCCACAAGGGAGTTGGAAAATCAACTAAGTTCCAAAATTGTGGAATGTGTGATGTGGGACATGGATGACATGTGGGTGTGGGTGCACTTTTCCTCTACATGGTAGTTGGGAAATTGACTAAGTCCCAAACTTGTGGAATGCAGAATGTGAGACACAGATGATATGTGGATGTGGGTGAACTTTTCCTCTCCACGGGATTTAGAAAATAGACTATGAATGTTTTACCAAAATCATGTGTTTCCAATACTGATGTAGAAGACATGGCATATTTTAAGAGTGAGAATGTCAAAGTAGCCTCTTCCTTCCATACAAATTAATTTTTCTTCAAGAGAGATGTGAGTGGGATTGCAATGCATGCATAATTCTTAACAAATTTCCTATTATATCTTATAATACCCAAAAATACTCTAAGACTCTTCATGTTCTTAGTAATAGGCCATTTTATAATAGCTTGGATCTTTCAAGGGTCCACCTTAACCCCTTCCCTTGAAACACTATGACCCAAATACTCTACTTCTTGTTTCCCAAAAGAAAATTTGGATCTTTTTACATATAAATGATTATTTTCAAGAATTTGCAGGACTTTATCCACATGTTTAATTTGGTATTCCCATAATTTTCTATAGATAAGTATGTCATCAAATAAAACCAACACAAACTTTCTAAGTTGTGGTCTGATGTTTTTGTTCATAGGCTTTGAAAAGTAGAAGGAGCATTAGTTAACCCAAATGTCATGAACAAAAACTCATAGTTCCCTTCATGTATTCTGAAAGTTGTTTTGGGAATGTCTCCTTTTCTTCATTTGATTTGGTGGTATCTTTATTTATTATCTAACTTTGTAAAATAATCCACGCCATGAAGATCATCTAATAGTTCATCAATATTTGGAATAGGGAATTTATCCTTGATGGTGATTTTGTTAAGATCTCTATAATCAAGAAACATCCTCTAAGGAATATATTTTTTCTCACCATAACTAATAGAACTGAAAATGAACTCCTACTTGGTTGAATAATACCTGAATCTAGCATGTCTTATACCATTTTGTCCATCTCCCCCTTTTTCTAATGAGAATATCTATAAGGTATTTTATTATGAGGATTACTTCTAGGTATTAGTTCAAATTGATGTTCATGATCCCTAGATAGAGGTATCCCTTTAGGAATTTCTTGGAAGACCCTATGGTTCTTTTATAAGGTGCATTTTAATTACTCTAGAATATTTTCATCTTCCTTCTTTGCTTCCATATAAATAATTCTAACCACAACCCTCTTACTACCCATTTTATGAGTTTTTTCCATTCTATGAGAGCTAATGACTTCATAAGGTGTATATTTTAACCATTTGAGTTCATATTGAATTCCTTCCAATTCAAATCTCATGACTAATCCATGCAATTTGTAAAAATTGTACTTAATATTCTCAACCATTCAATCCCAAGAACAACATCTAGTCCTCCAATGGGAATGGAATACATTGGGCTTTCAAAGTTATATTTTACCATACAAAGTTTAATGTTATGGAATTTTCTTCCACAATCAATACTACCACCATTAGCAACCAAAACTAGAAAATTTGTCTCTGGATACACAAAACAATTGAGGCTCTCTGCTAATTTCTGATCAATGAATTTATGCATACTCCCTAAGTTAATAATCACTATGACCATTTTATTCTTAGTGTATCTTGTAATATTAAGGGTTTGAGGTGCTAACAAACTTGTCAATGCATGAACAAATATTTCACACTTGTCACTATTCTTCAAAATTTCTACATATTTTTCCTACTCTTTTATTTCCACAAGTTTTTCCTCTTCCTCATCCTTTTGTAGAGATGCCTCCATTTCCTCTTCATCATTATTCTCTAAGGTGAAAAATTTTGTTTCTTGACATTTATTACCTTTTGGCCATTTGTTGTTACAATCAAATCATAGTCCTTTTGTTTTTGTTTCCTCCATTTCCTTTGATGACATTTGAGTAGGTTGAGGTAGGGTTTCCCTATGAGCCCTAAATAAACCACTTATTCCTTCATATGTCCCAATGTTATACTTGTGTGTAGCTCTATTCTTGACTTGAATATGATGAGAAAATTGAATAGCCTCCATAATATTTTCATGATGTTTTAATAGATTCTCAAGTTTAATGTATTCCTTTAATCCACCCATGTAACATTCCAACATATGTCCCTCGCTTATGTTTTACACCCTTGTGGCCAACACCTAAAATTCTGAATTATAATCTTCAATATCGCTTAAGTTCTTGATTATTGTCAGTTGACTAAAGTAGTCTTGTTCCCAAACTTTTCCATATTGTGCTTCTAAGTCTCTTGTAAAAAAATCCAAGTATAATTATAAGAATGGGGATTCCTTTTGAGTACCCATTGATACCATTGATAGTGTTTTATCTCAAAGTACAAGGTTTCTAAGGAAAAAATTCACTTATCATCCCTAATATTATGCAATTCAAAGTTTTTCTCTATTTGGTTCACCCATGTAAATACTTATGTTATATCAAACTTCTTTAATTCAACCTTGGGAAAATTGACACCCTTAGGAACCCATCCATAATTATCTCCACTATTAGATTTAAATCCACCTAAAATTTTCTTATTACTGGAAGGTTGTTCAACATGAACACTACCTTTATTTTAATGAGTCTCTTCAGTCACAATGTCACTTTTAGAAATACTCCCCTCTAGGTTTTGTAAAATAGTTGACATGGAATTTTGGAGTTCCCCCTTATTTTTATCAATCTTTTTTTCCATTTGTCCCATCCTGTGATGCATCATGATTTCCATTTTATAATCCATTTCCCTTTTAAATGTTTCTTGTGGATGTGATAAATACAAAAGTTTCAACACACTGCCACTCATTTCCTCAACTTGGTTCTTCAATTGAGATAACCTATTTTCAAAGTCTTCACTTTTTTTTAAACGCCATGCGTGATCTCTCTAGAGGTTTACTAGGAGTAGAAACTATTGAGGAACTTATTTCCATTGAAGAAAACAATAATGCTCCTCTTTTTTCTCTTTATTACAATTTTAAATCACTAGAAACAAATCTTCCATTCAAATTTTATGCCAATTGTAAGTTGCGTACCTTTAAAACCTTACTTGGGAGATTGTCTTGCTAGTTGTCCTTTGTCTTGATGTATCTCTACAATTTCAACTCTTATGAGTATGAAATTTTGGTTTATAGTACTTGAATGTTTCTTTTCTTCAATGCCATAGGTCCGACCAAAATCTTATGTTCCAAGTGAAATTTATGGTAAATTTTCAAAACTTGTTGACTATTGGCCCTTTCCCAATAGATAACTTGTATGGAATTACACTTGTCCAAAATTTTAGATATGATTATGAAATTTTCACCTAAAATAATATGGTATTTATTTTTTCCAAATAAACTAGTGGCACTCAATTTGGACTTCCCAAACTTTATATATGACACTTATACCAAGAACACTTGTTTGAGACTAGTTTTAGGACTAGTTAAATAATCCTAATTTCCATGGCCTTTATATAATACACTAAAGCAATCCAAAACCTAAAATTTTTACCATAAGTAATTTTCTATATTCCCTCGAGATCTTAAAAATTTCACAGTTTGAAATCTTTTGAAAAACATTTATAGTGAAAATTCCAAGATGAATCATTTGAACAGATTTAAGGACTTGTCACAAACCTTAAATTCCACAGGACATATCTTAGAAAGTGTACCAAACCGGTACTTGAAATTTTTACACAAATCAATTCTATATGTTTCCTCTTAATATTGAAAATTTTGCAATCTAAAACCTTTCCTAAAAACAATTATAGCGAAAATTCCAAGATGATTTGTTTGAAATTGATTTGAGGACTAGACACAAATCCTAACATCCAAAGGATGTAACTCAAAAAATATAATGAAATACTATCTAAAATTTTGACGAGACGTACTTTGATATGTCTCCTCATCATTATCAAAATTTGGTTATTTGACAAGTCCCACAAAATTTGTTTAGTGAAAATTCTAAGATGTCTCAATTGAAGGAGTGAAACCATAAGATCATATGATTTGAAACCAAATGTCATGAACCAACTCCAAAATAATCAATGAAACAATCCACTTCAAGGAGGAAACCTTATTTTACAATATATCAAATTCACAAGACAATATTCCTATACAAATGAATTTCCTTTATTATAAATAAGAGATAAAGTAAGTATGATGTAACCTACCTTAAGCCAACCTAACCAAATAAAATAATAATAAATGAGTGTTAGAGCCTTAATCATAGGCCTTAGGGGCCTTAAAATAGATAGAAAAAAAAGGGGTCACTACAGGATTCTAGAGATAACACATCTTTTCCACCTTGAGTTTGTATTTGTGCAACACAAAACATATTTCGAAATGAAAATTGAAGAATGGATTTTGATGTTGCATTTTAAAATGGGCATTTGTTGGGATGTGGAGTATTTGACAAAAGGGTTTTTATTATGTGATAATTCATTTCATCCAAACTTACTACATGGTAACAATGTCCTTATCTATGTTACCTGCAAGGGATTTTCATTACTAAGTAATTTTAGTGGTGAAAATTTATGGTATTATTTTGGCATTGTTGTTGTTTACAATGTATGTTTGAATGATAGAAAAATGTGCTTTTGATTACTATTTATGGTCTTTGTGTTTCCTTCTTAGTTGCAATCTTACTAAAAATTTAATTTGCATATCCTTTTTTGAGTGTTTTATTTCTTTGACCTTAATATCACTTATACTAGTTTCTATCATTGATGAATACCCATCTAGCTTTGTTTCTCTTAGTTTATTAGAGTAACCATAATCCTTTAAAAAACATGGTGTTTGTGTCTAGAATATCTTTAATACATGATAACGCCATCTGTCCATAATTATAACACAATCTTGCATTAAGTTACATCATGCCCTCTACAATATATGACACACCTTCAGTCAATAAGAATTTAAAAAGAGGATATTATTTAATTTCATTGTTTTTTGCTATAATTTCATTGATTTTGGAAATGATATAGGGAAAAATACAAAGTTGTGTTGATTTCAACAAAAACAAATTCAAAATGATTTGTGAGGTGCATTTATTTGCACATTAAGCTATTCAATAAGTATGCAAAACATATAGCTTATAATTAAATGATTTGTTTTTTAATCAATATTATCATAGATTTTTGAATGACAATTTAAGGGTGAACTAAAAATTTACATGTTCAAAATAGCGTTTTAAACTTATTTATTCTAAAACACATGAACACATCAGTTAATAATCATTTGAAAATATGGTATTCTTTAATTGCATTGATTTTAGCGATGATATAAGAAAATAAATAAGTTTCATTGATTTTAGCAATGATACAATCCAAAATGATGGGTTCCAATGCAATTATTTCAACACTAAGAGAGTCAGTAAGTCATAAAGTACATAGTAAGTTAAATAATGGACAAACTCAACCTTTTTTTGTCCAAATTCTTTTGCAAATATAATATAAAATTTTCCATAATTTATAGTTATACTTGGTTGATGGGAACATTGACTATGGAACTTTCCCCTTAATGGTTTTGGCCCATTTTAAGATGACTCGGATCATTGGAATTTTGAAAAAAATGAGTAGATCAAGGTGGAACTTTGCCTCAATAAAAAAAAATAAACCAACAAAAAAAGTTGAGTTTGTCTACTTTTTAACTCACTCCATAAAATATTGTCAAATTCTACAAAACCATCAAAAATATGTAACACATGAAAAACATATGTTGTATAAATTGAATTATTATTTTAATCATATTCTCCTACTATTTAAATTGAAAATTTCTAAGTGAATGAAGTTCACAAGTTCAAAACAATTTTTAACTTCATTTTCTCTAAAACATAAATACATTTTATAATCATTTTACAAAATTGGCATTCATTGTGTCTTTTATCAATGAGGAAATGAATGGTTTTCATATTGAATTTGTAAAAATGCCTTTCCAATCATGCAATGCATTTCACATCTAATAAATGGCATGTGAATGTCATTCTTTCTCATGATGATGCAAACACTTTTTCATTTTAAAGTTTAGTAGAAAGAAAAGAAAAACATATAATACAATCATTGAACATTATAGAAGACACGAAGAACAAGTGCATACAATTATTCAAATATTATGGGTACTAGAAATTCTTACTTGATTGGAGTAGTTAAAAAACATTTGAAAATGAGTCTTTTCTAGATAATATTCCCTTGCTTCTTTTGGCCGTTATTGGTGTGGCAACATTAAACTTACTCGCATCAACAATTAATTTAGTACTTCATACACCAATTAAGAGAATGTATGATTCACAAGGCTAGCATTTATGAGAGTAATTTTTTATTATTATTTTGATTCAAATCAAAGGAACAATTGAAATATGAGTTTCTTACTATATGAAGCTAGCGCGATGCTTACCTCAAACTTATGGATTGATGAAGGATTAGTCCATGGTTCTCTTGGAGTTATTGAACAAATTGTGTTTAATTCTCAAAGTTTACTCCCTAAACATCTCACATATGTTTTCATAAGATTTGATAACCATGTGGGAGTTCCATGGGATGTTGTATAATGCCCTCATATTGTTCGTATTACTCATGAAAGAGGTAGAAATAGAAAACTTCCATTGAGAATTTCTTCAGGATTAACAGTCCATAATTCATAGGGATTGACATTAAACAAAGAAACTACAAATATTTGACAAAAAGATCAACAACTTCTCACTTTTACTACAATATCTTGGATTGGATGGTCTGTAATTTAAACCTCCATTTTTTGAATGATTTATATGAAAATATTGGAAAGGGGGTTATTGTGGCTAAGACAAAAGTTGAAGAAGACATATTGAGATTGATCACTAAGTCATGTGTATGCGCACACATGTGCTCTTTCCTGGACACACACACACACACACACACACACACACACATCTATGTGTGTGTGATTCAATAACTTCATCATATATCATATATCTTATTATTCACTATTTCCTTTAATGAACATTTTTAATGGACTATTAGTTACTGTTATATTCATAAAATGAATGATATTTAGTAAATTTGAATGGGATAAATATATTTTCTAATTTACAGAGAAAATTAGCATGGTCACACACAACTAAAACCAATGTAGATACATCTTAACTCTGGATCTATCGTTCATTAATAGGTATCAAATCCCTCAAGGAGAAAATGTTTCCTCAAGTTTTTTCATTATAAAAAATGTTTTCACCTCAATGGATTTGATTCCTCTCAACACATGATAGATTCCAATTCAATATGGATATCATTTGGTTATCATTACACACCTAAAAACTTATTGTCCACCTTGAAATTTTCTTGGTGTAACAAAAAAGGTATTTGAAAAATAAATTGAATGTATGAATTTTGATGCTACATTTTAAAATGGCTACTTGTTCTTATGTGTGGTATTTGATGCAAAGGTTTTTATTCAATGAAAATGCATGCCATCCAACCTTACTACATGGTAATATTTTCCTTGTATGTATTACCTGAAAATGGATGTGCATTACTTAGTAATTTTGTTGGTGCAAGTCTTTTGGTATTATTCTAGCTCTGTTGTTGTTTAGCATGATTCTTGAATGATGAAATAATTTATTTTTAATAACTATTAATGGTTTTGTGTTACCTTGATAGTTGCAATATTAATAACAATATAAGTTGCATATAGTTTTCTGAGGATTTTGTTTCTTTGACCTTAATATCACCAATATGAGTTTGTATCATCAATGGATGCTGAGGAAGGTTGATTTACTACCATATTTTCCCTCTTAATCATTTCCTTAATGGCTAGCCTATCTAAAAAATAGGATATTACATGTTTGAAATATCTACTAGATTTGGCCTATGTTAGAAGAACATGAACAACATAATGTAAATCTTCCTGGTTTTAATTTTATGCTATAATCTTGTTTATTATTTTGGTTTTTGGTTTGAATCTCATAGGATCCTATGACATTTTATTCTTGCTATGATGCCTTCTTTCCACATTTATTAGAGTTGTGTGGAAAGTACTATGCTTCCACGCATCCCTTAGTATGTTATATTTATGGCTAGGGCTTATCTAGGTGGATCTCGATGGCCATCCACATTTTCCACCGAATTAACATTTTCGAGCCTATGGTTTTGATAAACCATGATATTCACCATTTTGGTCGGGAATTTAATGTAATTCTATCTCCATTTGTTAATTACATACATCATGTAATGATTTCCTAGTGGTATTACATACATTCCTACAACGTTAATGTAGAGGATCCCATTATAACTCTGCAATTAAGTGCACTTGGGATATAATAGTACTAGGATGGGTGACCTCTTGGGATGCCCTAGTATTTTACATGCCTATGGAATTTTGTAAAATTATGTCATTGTTTGAATTGGTTAAGATCAAAACAACAACCTCATGAGGATATAAACCACCCTGTGTTTTTATAGATTTCATACTCCTCTTTATATTCTTTAATTTATCTTTGAAGATCTTGGGACAATATCATGAAAAATAAGAGAATGTTGAATAACAAACTCCAGATCTTTATGAATCAAATTAATATTGAAATAATGCTCACTAAAAAATAATATACATACAATAAAGAATTCTTGATAAAGGGATTAGGAATCTTCACTCACAAAATATAATATTTGCATAAATATTATACAAAAATAACAATTACAGAAAATTTAAATTTCACATCCATCATAATTCAATTATTTTTTATCACATTCAAAGAGGGGAAGATAAGGCCCACATATGAGAGAACTTAATTTTTTTTTTTTTATTGAAAGACAAATATAATATGATAGGAAAACTTTAAATATCCAATTCAAACTCAAAGTTCAAAATATATTATTAAAGTTTATTCTCGAAGTAGTTATGCGAGATTTTTCAAAAAATAGTATAGTATTTGATAGTCTTAAAAATTAAAATGCGTTCGTCTAAAGTTGGACTAGGATTGGCTCTCTTTGACCATAAAATAAAGATAAGAACATGAACATGGCTGGACTTGAAAGGAAGACAAAGAGAAAAAGATTAGAAAACCAGTTATGTTTTTTCTTGGGAAAGATAAAACACAATTGGATGACTTTTGAATAAGAAGAGAAAAGAATTGGCAAGAATGTGATATTTATTACTGGAATCTCTTATCTCTATGGCTATTTTGTGGTTGATGTTTCTCTTATATTCTCCTTGGTGGTAGTTCCATAACTGGTACCAACTGCTTCTATTTGATCATCTTCCTTAACCCTTTCTTTAAGCATTAAATTAGACTCTAATTCCTTAATACCCTTTCTTTAAGCATGATATTTTCGGCTTCGATATCATCAACCAATATTTATAAAGAACCTCCCGTATATCTATGAATTATGGAAATTCTAGAAGGAGGTACACCGCTGAGATCTAATTCCAAACAAGAGTTTCCTTGGATTCTTTTATTTTTTGAACTAAATATTTCAAAAATTATTTTTTTGAAACTTTTGTCAAATAAAGAATTATGTACAGTGAAGGATTCCTCCTCTGAAAATACTTCTTCTTGAATTGCAATTTTGGGTGCAACTTCCTTACTTTCTTGCAATCTTTCTTCATCATTGGGAAATTGTATATTCTCTATGTCAATGTTTAGGTCCATATCTTCAAGATTAATCTCTTTCTCAGGTATGTGTTGTTCTACCTCTTGTTGATATTTTTTTCTTTTTCTTTTAACTTGGAGTTTATGAGACTGCTCCAACCTTCCCTTCGAACAGTTTTTGTCGCCTCCATCATCATAATTAATAGTTGAATATTTATTTTGTCTTGGTGTTGTTGATTGAAAAATTTGCTTGGGTGGGACGATTTTCTGTCAAACATTGGGAGAAATGGTGCTTCTTATGTTTTCCACTCTTCCCCTCTAGTTATGTGGATTTGTTGTACTAACAACAATCTCAACACCATCTATTTTCCTTTCAACAATTGGTATTGGTGGGTCATGAATGTCACCCTCCTCCTCTCCAAATAAAAATGTGTTAGCAAGTGAAATGCTAAATTCAATAGATTTTATGTGGTCCATAAAAATATGATTTGGGTCAAAACCATTGATCTCTTCTACACATTTTAAACTGTATTGGTCCAACTGTACTACAAATTCATCAATTTTAGAAATGCTTCTTAGTAAAATTTCCCCAATTCTCCATGGTAATGGAATGAATTGTCTCTTCCTTTTCTCCTAGAAGAAATGTACCCAAAACATGTATTGCCTGGCAACCTCTATGGAAAATATTCTATCTAGAACATAATAAGGAAGATAAAGGGAATTTTCATTAGAATAGTATATTCTCACCACACTGTAATGTTCCATTTTTTCAATATTCCCCTTTTTTTTTATCCAGGAAGGTTGATGCTTCCAAGGACAATGTGGATGTATTCACTCCAAAGATAAGTTTCTTGAAAGAAGATACATATGTATTGTAAACTTCATAAAAATGGTAAATGGACTTTTGTTTCCATAAGGTCTGATACCACATTATTATTGGATCAATTTTATAGTCAACTCGTTTTCTGATACTCAAACCCTTAAAGACATGACAATAAGTGATAGAAAATATCAAATAGGAAGACATGTAAAATCTCTTATTTTTCTTGAAGTTTGACAATTGTGAAGATATTTCCGTAGAAATAATCTTCGCCCAATCGAACATTGCGTGTTCATGAACTGTGAAATAAAAAATGTAAAGATTCATTCCAGGGATAGTTGTTATGGATTCTTGACCTGTAACTATGGTGAAAATCCATGTTGTCTCTTTATAAGTATTTTTAAGTAAACCAACCTTAATTGTTTATGTATCCTCTGACATTGTTGCAGGATATTCAAGATATTCATGTATGAGCTCTAATCCATTATCTCTTTCCTTCAAGAAGCTTCTTGCTTCATCTCCCTTGAAAGTGATTGTTGGCTTTGGAATCTTCCACATTCTTTTGTAATTTGACAGGGATAAAGAAACATGAGATTCTCCTTGAAGTTGAATCATCCTCTGACTTTGATCAAATTTGTCAACACACCAAGAAACCATTTCTCTATAATCAAAGACCTCAGGTACACATCTAGCTAGGGCGATGCTTGATGTCAAAAATTTGTTTTTGTTTCTTTCTGGAAAAGGTAGTGATGAATAATATCGATATGATCTCGACCACTAAGACATCTAGTCCTCTCGCCCAAATAAATTTAGAGTATCTCCACATAATTGTTCTTTTCTTCTCATAGTCATTTTGATGAAGTTGGTGGACTCTCGTACTGTGCTTTCGGATGTTAATTTCAAAGTAAATTATTTTTCGATAATAAACTCAAAGATCTATATTCAATGGAAGGATTAATGTGAATTAAATGGATAATTACCTCGAGAAGTCTTCCATTAATAACGACATTTTCAATATTTAATTATCTATTATCCTCCGTAAAATTAACATTAAATATGTCTTGGGGAAAGTGACAATATAAAACATGTATTGAAATAAAGGATCAGACTTGGAGATCAAGAGATAGTAGGAATATAATGAACCGGTGGTAGAAACTGAAAAAATGATTAAGTATAGAACTTTATCGGTCGGATGTAAAACAAGAAGATTGCAAAGCTTGATGACCCATGTGTTAGAAAAATAGGTGCTCTCATTTCACCATAGGCAATATAACAATATTGTCACCCAAACATAGGCTGAAGCCACTCTCGAGCACCTTAACCTTGAGAAAGAATAATTCTAGAAGTAAACCCTAGGCCTAATAGCCAATCAATGTAGTGTACCTCTCTGCAGAGCTAGCACACAAGGCAGAAAGTCCAAACCATAACCAAGAGAAAGTCCAAGCCTAAACCAAAAATACAAGTTGTAGTAGCTGCAGCTGCAACTTATCTCCAGACTTGCGCACTTACTAAATTTCCGCAATGCACACTCTTAAATTTCTATAGTTGTGAGCTGTCTTTGTCAAATGATCTTCGACGTCCTGTATTTATACTCCTCCTCCTTAGCTGTATGGGCCAACTTCTCATTCTAGAGGCTAAAAACTCAATATTAAATATTTCCTTTAGCCGACTTGTCTTCTATGGTTTATGTCCAATGATTTATGGTTTCTTCTTACTTCCCAGAATATTCTATTCTTCTCAAGGTTACATTTGGAGGTAATACCTCTCATAGCTACCATAATACCAACACTCCCTCCTAGATAGGGAGGTATTGAAAGCAATGGTCTTGATCACAAACATACCATTCAACTGGTAGCATCATCATATCCATACACACTATCTTGTGATTAGATCACAAACACCATCATCACTATCAATATCATCTGATAGCATCAACTGCAACATCTCTCAAATCCATGCTCCATCTGAGTAATCAGAGATGATGCTGAATAAGTCACTCACTCCACAATGTGATACAAGAACCATTCTTCTAATTCGGGCATATGTACTAGAAGAATAAATATTCCAACAGATGTTGGAAGCCACACCATGGCCTACAAGGACTATTCTTCTAATCCAGACATACGTCCTAGAATAATAAATGTCCTGGATCATTTTCCGGCTGGAGAATTTTTTTCCATCAGTAGACTGACTATCCATCTAGTTGATAATCATTTTCAACACTATTTATATTCTACATGGCAGTAAGAACAATGTCATTCAATAGAACACAACTATGTCTATCCATAGTAGTACACAACTACTATCCAGTGGTACACAACCACACCAAGTAGCACACGACTACTTAATCGGTGACACATAGTCACAATCACTAGAACACATCCACCACAGTAACATACATCTACTGTCTAGAGACATACAGTCTCCATAACAATCATATCATCTGATATCAACCTGCATAAAACAATGTCATGATATAAATTGAGTCATTTGGGCCATTCTTCCACTCACATCTGTGAGATCTGGAAGAGCATTTTCCCTCAGAATGTGAAACATCATCCATGGGTTATCTGAACTATTCTTCTCAAACATAGAAGAATAATTGTCCTTGATTTATGAGCCTGGACCATTCACCTAACTGGGCCATTCCTCCGACACTAGTCATAGTACAACCTCGAGAGAAAGAGTCCTCCCTAGGGAATGTTTGTCCCTGATTGTTGAATTCAGACCATTCACCTAACTGGGCCATTCCTCCAACACTAATCATAGTGAAACCTAGATAGAATGAGTCATACCTAGGGAATGAATATCCATACCATTTCCTAATGGAAATGATTGTCCCACACCAACCTCCAAAATATACCATTTTTTGAAACTTCTCACAACTGTGAACTTTGAAAGAATGATTTCCCGATGAGGAGGACCATTCTACATGACCACTACTCAGAGTGACTTCAAATAATAATGATTGTCCTAGACCATTCTCCCACACTGAAAACAAGGGGAATCATTGTCTATGGTACATAAAAAATCTATC
>ML878427.1:0-17364 GCA_009831015.1 Picea engelmannii
AGTTCTGGTCCTTTTTCTGATAGGGACACTTAGAAGCAAAATGACCTATCTTACCACAGTTAAAGCATTTGAAGGGAAACTTCCCTTGATATTTTCCTGATCCTTTCTTTAACCTTCTCACAAATTTTGCCTCAATATCATCTTATTCTGAATCAGTATTCGTGTCTGCTTTAAAAGATGCTTCTCTAGTACTAGATTTATCTTTGTTAATTCTCATTTCATATGTAGTTAGAGTTCCTAGAAGTTGATCAATGGACAGAGTTTTAATATCACTTAATTCTTCTATTGCAGATACTTTTGGATTAAATTTATCAGGCAAAGATCTTAAAATCTTCTGAATTAAGAGTGAGTCATCAAACGTCTCACCTAGACCCTTCATGGCATTTACAAGTTCTTCAACTCTTAAAAAATACTTGCTAATTGTTTCATCCTCATTCATCTTTAGTTGTTAAAATTTCAATCTGTATGTTTGAAGTTTGGCATCTTTTACTTTCTCATTTCCTTCATAACTGTTAATAAGTTTATCCCACATTGCTTTGGCAGTATCAAGATGCATCACCTTTACAAACTCAGCTTCAGCAAGTCCATTCAAGATATCATTCATCCCCTTAGCGTTAAAGCTAAACTCTAACTTATCATCCTTGTTGGCTAGCACAATAGGCTTTGTATATCCAGTCTCTACTACATCCCAAACATCAACACCCAAGGCCATTAAGTATGTTCTCATTCTAATCTTCCAGAAGCCAAAATTTGTTCCATCAAATAGAGGGGGCTTAGAGGCCGAAGTCCCTTCATGACTTGTCATGTTTAAGCTTACAGATCTACCTTTAAATAAAAGGAACCTGCTCTGATACCAATTGTTGTAAATACTAAAACAACTGAGAGGGGGGGGGTGAATCAGTGGTTTATGAGCTTAAACAATATTATACCTTTTTTTAAAAATTATTAATCTTCCTTCAAGTGATCATCAACAATATACAACATATGGACAGTAAAAGTAAAGACCATCAGTCACACATAAAGTACACACAAAGAAAGATTTTCACGAGGAAACTCATAAAGGGAGAAAACCTCTTCTTCTTCGAAATGATAGGCAGTCTTTTTCAGTTCTGTACATCATTTACAATTGAGCACCAACTCAGTGTGAGGGTGCTACCTCTGTTTTACAAGCTGCAACTTGATTGAGAGCACCAACTCTCTGGTTTCTCTAGCACCCACTAGAAGGAAGCACCAACTCCTTGAAAATTCCAGCACCAACTGGATGGAAGCACCAACTTCCAGTTACATAGGCTCCAACCTACATAACAGAGAACACTAGTTCTCCCTTGCACCACCCTACCACCCTAGTTTCTCTGGCTGCAACCAGATGGAAGCTACCACTTCCAGTGTTCAAGCTCCCACTTGAACCTCTGAGGACAACAGTCCTCCCGAGCACCTCCCAACCACCCTAAAATATTTAAGAATGAATACACAGACAACTTACACAGATAAATCAGTTCTTACCAGTCTTTTTCTATTCTATTAAGTTTGATCTTCTTCAAACTAATCTGCAATTCTTCTCTTCCTCTGTCTGTTCAGCAGGTCTGCTCTGCATCAACTATTTCTGTCATTCTGCTCTTCTTCGACTTGCTCTGTTATTCATCTCTGCATTTAATCTCACTCTGCACATATGTTAAATTTCATTCTGCGTATCCTCTCCTTATTCCTTTCTTACAGTTTCATTCTTTTTCCTCCAGAACAACCCCCAATTCTGTCTCACTCATTTTCTTTTATACACACAACCTTGACGGTTCCACTTCACGTTCCAATAGATAAACCAAGGACACCTGTCTTAGCAACTGAAATGATAACTGATTCGCACTCAATAATCCGTTTTGTTTGGCAGAATCGTAACTGATGAGTTACCTGTGTGTGAAGAAACAGTAACCCTTAGATCTCATTGAAGTCTTATCCGCACCGTAGGATGACTTTTATAAATCTTGCCTTTAATTTGGGTTTCGGCATTTCGGCATTCCTTTGCCCAAGTTTCTCGACACTTTCACATCGCGCTCTGCGAAACTCCGAATTGGAGCTTATCTAGACTGACTCCTTCTCTTCACATGACCAAGGGCTGTGACCAAGGCTTTATGTGAAAGGCGCTTTCGCGATTTCGCATATCGCGAATTCGTAAATGTTGCATAGTTTCCTCTGCCTCTCCATATCGCGATTCGCAAAACTCCGATAAGGGATTAGATCAACGGTCCAGGTACGATCTTGACTCAACAGCTACGATTGAGTCGCGATATCGCATATCGCGAAATCAACATTCATGTTGCATGCCTTACCATATCCCGATTCACGAAACTCCGATATGGTATAAGATCAACGGTCCAGATCTGAGCTTGACTTGACGACTACGATTGAAGCGTGATATCGCATATCACGATTTCGAAATTTCTATTGCATTGTGTTCTTGTCTCCTTGATATCGCGATTCGCGAAACTCTGACACGAGCTATGATCAACTGTCTAGATTCACTCTCGATTCAATGGTTGTGATTGAATCGCGATATCGCATATCGCGAAATCGGGATTCTTTTCTTTTCTTTTTGAATTCGCGATTTCGAGAAGTTAAGGAACCCTATTCCTTTGACTCTCCAGTCAGCGAACTTACGATCTTTCCCCACATGTCCTTCCTGATGATGGATGGTCCTCCTTCTTTCGGGATTTTGTGAGCCCCTTTTCTCCTTGCACTTTTAAATATCGTGCAGGTTTTCCTCGATCCAACGGTGGTCGGACCCTGCGCTCAGATCTGACATCTTAGATCTGTCTCCCTCTTCAACAATCAGAGATTCTTCTTCTCGCTTAGATCTGAAAGCTTAGATCTGTCTCCCTCTTCAAAAATCAGAGATTCTTCTTCTCGCTTAGATCTGACAGCTTAGATCTGTCTCCCTCTTCAACAATCAGAGATTCTTCTTCTCAAACTTTCGCTCATGCGCTGCTTTCGATCTTTCACTGCTTTCGATCATTCACCTCTCTATATTTATCTTCTGTTTGCTTGTCAATTACAAACTCGTTGTTCTCATGTCATCTTCACTGTTGCCATCAATGACAAGCATTCGATGTCTGTTAACTGTCTGCTGTTAAATATTTGCCAACATGCATGACACATATTGGATTTTTTTTCTTGTCGACTTTCATCCTTTTTATGTGTATTAAACCATGCCACATCTCACAATTCTGCTATTTTATTTTCTTGTTCTAGGTTCTACCTTTCGCGTGAGGCTTTCCAGACCTAAATTGATTTTTCCTACCACGTGTCCTTGAAATAAATGAGACATCATCCTATATCTATTGGAGGCCACTTTCTCTAGTAGTTGTACCCAAAACACTATCAGTAAGTGAGGTCAACACGCTACCTGTTTGAAGATCGTTCCCTAGTACTAGACATTGATTTCAGATCGATACATAATATCCCATCATGCTATCCTACTGCCAAGGGATTTTTTGAACGATCCATTGCAACAGATTAATCCTAATTCTTCCTTCCTTCCTTCTTACCTTACTTCCTCTCAACAAAATTCATAGTTGAATTTGATTCAAGTTAAGTGCAAAATGTAGAAAAGGTGTCTTATGGCATGTAAATAAATGGAATGAAATGGCTAGAAACATTGACTACCTATGCATGAGAACAAATTGAATTTGTGAAATTACACGTATGTTGGATCTCATGAGAGTATCGCGTTTTGACATGTGTCCATCTATCTTCACCTAACCCCACATCTTTCATTCCTCGTTTCATGTTTTTTCATTTAAGCATCAAATTCTCACTGGACATGGACCTAGTTTTTATTTCATATTCAATCTTGTTTGGATTTAAAAGGAGATAAGAAGGATAAAAAATGATGGCATCAAAAATCCACATTATTATGTAGAAAGCACTTTGATAAATATTCACTCCTTTACAATTTACTTGGTATATGTTAGTGGAACATATGGATTCATTTTTCGGTCTAAACAAGGCTTTGAATGAATCCAAAAAAGTGAGGAGCTATGTAAGATTTGAATTTCTCCAAGAGATTTTATGGCAACATACTTGGAAGATATATCTTTGTGTGATAAAAAAATAATTTATTTTTTTAATTGTTAATTGATATAAATAAATAACTCTAAAATAGAACCGAGAAAAGTGAGATGTTTTGTAAGATTGGAATTTTTTCGAGGGATTTAATTGTTAGTTTTTAGCTCGGGAGGTACTCCGCATGTTTTGTCTTGTATGCGGATGTTACCTTAATATTTAAACTATCAAGCACTTAACTTTGTAATAGTTTTTATAAAGTTGTTTTAAGTGGTTCTTTTAGTAAAGTGACTTTTTAATAAAGTGTACCTTCTATTTTTAAAGTGACTTTATTTTCATAAAGCACTTATGTAATAAAGTGAAATCACTTTAATATTTCAAGTGATTCATTTTGGAGGGAATGGATCATGACCCTTGATCTTGAAAAAGGAAAGATCTAATCTTGACCTTTGGATCTAGGGTTGGGAAGGTGAAAGGACACTTTGGAGGGAAAAATGTTATTTTCAGATTATAAAAGAATGCATTGGGTAGTGTGCAAGACAAGTTGAGAATGTTGAGAGGACATCAAGAGGAGAGTTAGAGAGATTTTCTGAGCATGCTTGAGAGAGGAAAGTGAACAACAAAGAGGGCACTTTTTCCAAGGAAGGAGGGCATAAATCCCTAGATTTTTTTTTTCTGAGTTTTGGGCCAAAATATTTTTTTGCTGTGGGAGGTCGTACTGTATAGATCCATACAGTTCGTATGATTCCATACAGTCCGTATGGATTTGGCACAAAAATCGAGGCATTTCGGGCACAAATTTCAAGGCAGATTTATGTTTTTTGTTTGTTGTTTTTGGGCCATACGGAATAGTCCATACAACTGAATGTGGGCATGGAAAACAAGGCAGAAGGATGTTGTATAGCAGTATAGTTTTGGCACGAACAACGAGGCAGATTTCAATGGGACAAATTTGGTGCTGTGAGGTATTTTCCTTGGTTGGAAATGTAGATTTGTTGTTGTTTTGTACTTTCCTAAAGCATAATAATAAGATCTCTCTCTCTCTCTCTCTCTCTCGTTGGGTTTCCCCACATTAGAGTTTTCCCTGGAATTTGCCTAAATTTCTGAGTGTTATTGGGTTGTTGTCCACTGTGTTTTTCCGCTGCATATTTTTACTTAGCAATTTGTATTTCTGCTTATGGAAATTTCTGAATGTGGGCTTTTGCATTTATGAAGTTTATGAAGATAGTTATCTCTAGGTTGTTAAGTGTTTGACAGAATTTCAGTTTGTTGATTTTAGTCATTAAAAATCTACATGGTATCCGAGATTGTACTCTGAAGTTCAATGGGCAGTATTTCGCACTTGGAACAGTAAGTGATTTGTTGTTGTATTTTCTTGTAGAAGGCGGAAAAGGTTCATTGTCAGTTGGACAAAAATGACTTACGACATCAGGTTTGAAGATAGATTGGAGGGGATATCCAACTACCTGTAGTGGAAGGTTAGAATCAACAGTGTTCTCAACGAGAACAAATTGTGGTCGTTTGTGAACACCGTCATAGTTGTACCTACAGGTCCCGCGGATCTTGATGTTCATGAGGTGAATGAAGCTAAGACTCAGATAATCATCTTGGACGGGGTCAGAGACCACCTTATTCCACATTTGGCTGAGAAGAAGACATCCAATGAAATGTGGGTTGCACTGAAAGGCCGGTATGAGGCTAAGAACGAGAATCGGATAATGGCTCTCCGAGACAAGCTCCATAGAATTAGGATGGTCAAAGGAGAGAGTGTGGCCACCTACCTCACCCGAGTTGCACAAGTGAAGGATGAGTTGGAAACTGTTGGAGAAGTCATTCCTGACTCAGAGTTGGTGCGGATAGCCCTCAAAGGCTTCACCAAGGAGTGTGAACTTTTTTTTGAGTGTGTGGTGGGGAGAGAGAAGCTCCCTGACTGGAGCAGATTATGGGATGATTTTATGCAGGAGGAGATCCGGGAGGGGTCTCAAGAAAAGGCATTGGACAGTGCAGACGACAAGAACGTTTCTCTTATAGAAAAGGGCAATAAGAAGGACATGAGCAAGGTGAAATGCTTTACATGTCACAAGATTGGCCACTATGCTAGTCAATGTCTGAACAACAAGAAGAAGAAATTGAAACCAGAGGTGTCAGCTACAGCAGAAGTTTTAGAGTTTGCTCAGAAATTTGACAAGGAGTTCTCTCTCATGGTTGGTTCCATGGGCAATGGATGCCTAGTTTTCGAGGACATTGAATCTTGGTTTGTAGACTGTGGTGCTTCTCAGCACATGACTGGGTTGAGGTCAGTTTTCCTCGATCTTCCAGAGATAGACTCAGATTGTAGCGCGAATTGTGGAGCTAGACCACAACATGCAGTAAAGGGGGTTGGAAGGATGAGATTCCAACTAGAGTCAGGAGGTCTTCTGGAAGTTGGCGAGGTGTTATATGTTCTAGTGTTGACAATTAATTTGCTCTCAGTGTCAACATTGGATGAGACTGGATTTGGAGTTGTTTTCAATAGTGGAAATGTGTTTTTGTATCTTGTGGGAGAAACTGCTGACACAACAGTAATGCTTGGTGTCAAGTATGAGGGCTTGTACAGGTTTTTGGGTAGACCTGTGTTGGGGTCCAATGGATTTCTGGACTCAGATTTTGTATCGAAGAGTTGGCAAGTAGCACGGGAGAGAGATTTGATGCATGGCACTCAGTCTTCTTCCGAGACTCTCAAGGGACTCAATAGGCATGAGTCGACATAGTTGGATGCTCAGGAGAGTGTGCAGTCTCCTAGGAGCATGTATTCAGTTCGTGGTACAACAAAGGTAGCAACAGAGGCTTCTAGTGCAGTGGGAGTAGTGGCTTCATGTTTAGAGGGAGCAACTATTGCAGCTGTTGAGATGGAGACAAATTCTGGTAGTGATACCAGAAGTACCTCCCTCGCTAAGAGGGAGTGTTAGTTTTTATCTCGGGAGGTACTCTGCATGTTTTGTCTTGTATGCGGATGTTACTTTAATATTTAAACTACCAGGCACTTAACTTTGTAATAGTTTTTATAAAGTTTTTTTAAGTGGTTCTTTTAGTAAAGTGGCTTTTTAATAAAGTGTACCTTCTGTTTTTAAAGTGACTTTATTTTCATAAAACACTTATGTAATAAAGTGAAATCACTTTAATATTTCAAGTGATTCATTTTGGAGGGAATGGATCATGACCCTTGATCTTGAAAAAGACAAATCTAATCTCGGCCTTTGGATCTAGGGTTGGGAAGGTGCAAGGACACTTTGGAGGGAAAAATGTCATTTTCAGATTATAAAAGAATGCATTGGCTAGTGTGCAAGACAAGTTGAGAATGTTGAGAGGACATTGGGAGGAGAGTTAGAGAGATTTTTCTGAGCTTTCTTGAGAGAGAAAAGTGAGCAACAAAGAGGGCACGTTTTCCAAGGAAGGAGGACACGAATCCCAAGAAAAAAAATCTGAGTTTTGGGCTGAAATATTTTTCTGCTATGGTAGGCCATATTGTACGGATCTGTGCAGTCCGTATGGATTTGGCATGGAAATCGAGGCATTTTAGGCATGGATTTCGAGGTGGATTTTTGTTTTATGTTCATTTTTTTTGGGTTGTACGGAACAGTTTGTACATCTAACTGTGGGCATGGAAAACGAGGCAGAAGGAGGTCGTATAGCAATACGGTTTTGGCACGGAAAATGAGGTAGATTTATGTGGGATAGATTTGGTGTTGTGAGGTATTTTCCTTGACTAGAAATGTAGATTTGTTGTTGTTTTGTACTTTCCTGAAGCATAATAATAAGATCTCTCTCTCTCTCTCTCGTTGGGTTTCCCCACATTGGGGTTTTCCCTGGCATTTGCCTAAATTTCTGAGTGTTATTGGGTTGTTGTCCACTGTGTTTTTCCGCTGCATATTTTTGCTTAGCAATGTGTATTTATGCTTATGGAAATTTCTGAATGTGGGCTTTTTCATTTATGAATTTTATGAAGACAATTATCTCTAGGTTGCTAATTGTTTGACAGAATTTCATTTTGCTGATTTTAGTCATTAAAAATCTATATTAATGGCATCATACATAGAAGAGATTTCTTTATGTGATAACTAGTTCTTTTCTGTTAAGAAATTCCCATGTTGTTTAGATCACTAACCTACAAGAATGTAGTTCATTGTTTGTATTAAAACATTTTATCATGTTCACATCATGTACACCATTATACATATTAGTTTATTGATTTTAGGTCCAACTATATTACTAGAGATCATGCACACTTCTATTTTGTTTTTTTATTTTTAGGAAATATGNGGGGGGGTTGAATTAGTATGAGCACTTTATGCCACTTTTAACCACAATATATATTATTTCACTTTATCAACAATGTTCAAAACATTATCATCAATGTATCATCTATGATTGCATCCAATATATATATCATAAGCATCATCAAATCGACATCAAATAAAGAACACAGTACACTAGTCTTTACGTGGAAACCCAAATGGGATAAAACCATGGAATTCTTTCTTATATATATCAAGAATTCATTCATAGGAAGCACTAACTTCCCAATTCTCCAGTTGCAACTGGAAGGAGGCTACAACCCCCTATTTACAGGTTCCAACCGAAAGGAAGCTACAACTCCCTGAATTCTCTGGCTCCAACCAGAAGGAGGCCACAACCCCCTGGGTTCTCTGACTAAAACCAGAAGGTGGCTAAAACCACCTAGTTATCAGGCTCCAACCTCAAGGAAGCTCCAATTCCTTGATTCTACGACACCAACTGGAAGGAGGCTACAACCCCCTTTCATTGCCTCGTCTTGCTGCCTAGAAATATAAGTGTATATCAAACTTTCACTACCACAATCATTGCCACTGTCACTATCACATCAACATGTAACCTGTCAACATGTCACTGTATCCAACCTGTCACTGTCAACCTGTCCAACTTGTCACTGTCATTATACTCAACCAGATCATCTCACATGGATCATATACCAAGGACACCTCTCAACTAAATTTGCAACATCATAAACACATGCCTCTACCAATCATGTACCAAGATCACCAACATACCATCAAATAGTATCTGTCTCAACCATGTACCAAAGAATATACCAAACCATTAACATGTACCATACCAAGCATCAACCATGTGCCACCACATGTATCACAATAAGTGCCCCAACCATGCACCTCAACCTGTACCATATGCCTCAACCATCAACCATGTATACCAAGTACCAATCATGTACCATACCATGTATCAATCATGTACATAAACACATGTACCATACCATGTATCAATCATGTACACCAACAATCTACCTCAACACTTGTACCATACCATGTACCATATACCACATACCATGAAATGTGTCTCAACCATATAACATATCACTCTCAATCATTCCATGTACCATAAGATAAGCCTCATGTATATGAAAATATCACAAAGATGTGCCTCTAGAAATGAACCATAACAACCATATACCAAGTACCAAGAGTATGTATCAATCATGTAACAATATCACCTCTACCATATGCAATCATTAACCATCAAGGGCCTCCAAGACATGCATTAAGCATGTGCCATACCATCCAAGATACAAGCCTCAAACAAATACATAAAAGAAATACCTTTACTCATGAAAACCTAAAGCATACCATCTCAAATCCTATAGTAACTATGTTGTACCATCAAACCTTGTTGCAACTCGTACGTACATTCTTTTTCAAACCTTTTCCTCATATACATGACCTGTCCTCCTACATCCTACTATTGGACTACTTAGAGGGGGGGTGGGGTGAATCAGTAATAGAGCAATTTAATCATTTTTCACCATAAAATGCAAGTGTTATATCAATGTTGCATTATCATCCAATAGTTGTAGAGTAAGTAAACAATGAACAAATGAACAATCACACACATACATAGTACACCAGTGTTTTGCAAGGAAACTCAAAGCAGGAAAAAACCACATAATGTTTTTTCTTATATGTCTTTAAGAATTACATTCATTGGAAGCACCAACTTCCTTTGTTTTACAGCTACAACTAGAAGGAGGCTCCAACCCCCTAGTTTCTCAGGCTACAACCTTAGAGAAGCTCCAACTCCCCAATTCTCTGGCTACAACCAGAAGGAGGCTACAACCCCCTATGTTCTCTGGCTACAACCGAAAGGTGGCTACAACCACATGTCCTTGCCCCATCCAACTTCCCTGATGTAGAAGTAGAATGATGGAACCGTTGTCACACTATCACTATGAGATATATTGTTGTAAACCTGTACCAATCAACCTATAATCAACTTGTAACAACTTGTACCAATAACCCGTGCCAACATGTACCATAAATAAACTTGTACCTCAACCTATACCATAAACAAATGCATCAACCATGCACTAAACCTGTACAAATAATCTGTCACAATAACCTGTCCAAACAACCTGTAATCAACCTATACCATAAACAAGTGCATCAACCATGCACCAACCTGTACCTCAACATGTACCATCAATGAGTGCATTAACCATGCACCAAACCTATACAAATAACTTGTCACAACAACATGTCCAAACAACTTATCACCACAACATGTCTCATCAATCTTATTAACCAAATCTGATCTACCAAGACAAGTATGCTACATCATCCATAAACGATGTGTCAACAATACTACTAACAAGTGCCTCCAACCATGTACCAAGTATGTACCAATCATGCATCAACTGCACATCAGCTATGACTCATCAATATGTACCAACATCATCAACTATACACCTCATGTTTGTGCTAATTCATCAACTACTTGTCTCAACCATGTACCGAACATCTACCTCAACCATATACCAAAGACATACACCAATATAACCATCAAAAGTTATCTAACAATTCATCACTCTATCCATAAACCAAATACCATAAACCCTTACATCAAACCATGTGCCACAACCTCACTGTTATGTAGCCTCAAGCTAAACCAACAACTTCAACAACACATCACAACCAAAAGAGCCAATGCCCATATGCCAAATACCAACTATATCCCTCAAAAAATCTAATATATGCAACAATATTGAACATCCAATACCATCTCAAGAGATAAACCCTAGCTCACAAAACATACCTCAAACAAGATGTGCCATGTCTCTCATAAATAGACCCCAACCATGTTGATGTCGTGATTTTTTTTCCGCACTTGTTTTGTCGCACTTTTTCTACCATGATTTTTCTGCTGCAATTTTTCTGTCACACTTTTTATATCACAATTTTTCTGCCGTACTTTTTCTGCCATGATTTTGTTGTCGCACTTTTCCTGCTGCACTTTTCCCGCCACACTTTTCTTGCCGCACTTTTTCTGCCGCACTTTTCCTACCGCACTTTTTCGCTGAAATTTTTCTCTATCAATAATACCTGCCCAAATAACCTTTCACAAAAATAGATATTCAATCATATTCAAGTGTGATTAAAATGAGATAGCCTTGCCTTATTTATACTTTCATGTAGCTTCCTCACGGGGTTACCTTTTAACCATCTTAACCCACTTTCTTTATTTTAGGGTTAACCCACTTATAACCACTTGTCCACTTAACTTAACCATTTTCCATAATTAGTAAGTTCTCCATTAAATTTATTATTTAAATAATTTCATTTGCATCCTCTTTGACTTATATTACACTCATCACTTCACTTTATTATTTAAATAATTTCTTCTTTGCAAACACTTTGACTACTTTGGCCTTTTGGGGCTTCTAGATGACTCATGAGGGTTCTCCAACTTCACATGGCCATAACTCTCTAACCGTGAGGAATTGTGTGACGTTCCACATACCACCGGAAATGGAATGACATGCACTATCCATCTAGAATAGTCTCAATTGAAAATATATCAAAGATCATACCATTATCCATCAAACAAATGTGGGTCCATTACCCAAACCTTTGTGCTATCGGAATTCGCTACCAGACTTTCTTCAAGGGTTGACATCAATGAAAACCAACCCAATTAATCAACAATATCTTGCTTTTGCATTGATGGAAACACTATGATGCAATACTGAAGTCATGTCATGCAAAAATGAATTCATATCACTCATGCTCTTCATGTGACCATCGCTCCCCCTTGAACCATGCCTTTGCGCTCTACATATGATAAATATCTCCCCCTTTTTCATCAATGGCAAAGGTATATTTCTATCCGGGGATGCTCCCCCTAACTAAGTTGTCCTTGGGGATACTCCCCCAGACTAAACTCTTCCTGAAACTGATCTCCTGACCTGAACTATCCTGTTTATGGTTCTTCATCGTGTAAATATAAGACATATAAGATAAGCATTCAAAAGCATTCATTACTCCGAGTCTCTGGAAAAGATACTTAAAGGCTTCCCATGGAAGCAGTTTTGTAAAGATGTCTGCCACTTGTTCTTTTTTTCCCGCATATTCAACTATGGTGTTCTTCTCTGCAACTTGTTCCCGTAGAAAGTGATACTTGATTGGAATGGTCTTCATATTGGAGTGCATCACGGGGTTCTTTGAGATATTGATGGTGCTTGTATTATCACAATATATTGGAATGGGCTCATCATAATCAACATGTATATCTGTCAGAGTTTGTTTCATCCATATAACTTGTGTACAACATCATGTTGTTGCAATATACTCTGCTTTGGCTATAGATAAATATACAGATGATTGTTTCTTTCTTAGCCAAGATACTAAACACTCACCCAAGTAGAACGTTGCTCCACTAGTGCTTCGTCAATCATCAATGCAACCTACCCAATCTACATCTGTGTAGGCAATAAGTGATAGATCCTTTCCTTTTGGATACCATAATCCAAACTCGTATGTTCCTTTGAGATATCTGAAAATCCTCTTCACTACTAAGACATGTGATTCCTTTCGTGTTGCTTGAAATTGTGACACATGTCCAATTGCCTTCATTAAATCTGGTCTAGATGTTGTCACATATAGTAAGCTACCAATCATTGACATGTATTACTCTAGTATATAGACTTTGGATCATCATCTTTGCTGAAGTTGAAACTGGTTTGCATAGGAGTGGTAACTGGTTTGCAATCTTCCATTCCAAACCTCTTTAGCCTTTCTATGATATTCTTAGTTTGAGAAATAAAAATTCCTTGGTTGTTTTGACGTATCTGAAGACCCAGAAAGAAGGATATTTCTCCAAGTAATGACATTTCAAATTCATTTTGCATATCCTTTGCATATTTCTGTCTTAACATGTCATCATTTCTTTCAAAAATAATATCATCAACATAAAATTCAATTAATAAAATACTATCTTGAGTTACCTCAATGTAGAGGTTGTTGTATGCACTTTCTTTTCTGAAAGCTGTCTGTTTTAGACCATACAAGTCCTTCTTGAATTTTCACATGTAATCTACGTTCTCTGACATTTGAAATCCTTCTGGTTGTTCGATTTAGACTTCTTCTTCATCTTATGCTTCTTCTTCGTAAATTTGTTCAGTTGATTCATTTTCTTCTTCCTTTAATTCTTGTCCACTTGTTTCATCAATTGTTACATTGATGCTTTCCACAACTTTGTTCAACCTCAGATTATAACACATGTATGATTTCCTTGTACTTGAGTAACAACCAGGTACTCCTTTGTCCACACAAGAGTCAAACTTTCCCATTCTGCCATCTTCTCTTTTGATGTAGCATTTGCTTCCAAATACTATGAAGTGCTACACATTTTCGTCCCTTCCATAGCTCCTAGGAATTTTTGTGATTGTTGTTTTTGAGCATTACTCTATTTTGAATGTGAACTGTTGTATGCACTGCATGTGTCCAAAAAATATCTGTTAATTTTGAATCCATTAGCATTGTTCGAGCCATTTTCTGTGTAATTATCATCCATTATGATAATTTTCCTTTATCTTTGAACCACTATCTGAACCAATCTATGAATCCATGCTCTCGTCCACTATCATATATCTGTCCAAACCTACTAAGTGTTCTTATGAATCCATCTATGTCCATACTGTCCAAGAATCAACTGCACATTGTCCATAATGTTGGTCCATTTATCACTATACTATCATGAATTATTCACTACTAGAACCGATTGTACTTCTGCTAACTCACTTCTCTAGATCTATCTATTCAAACTCTGCAAGATGCTTGAAGGATGGTTCTTTGGTCTATCACAGCTATCGCATAGACTCCCTATCTAATATTCATGTTACCTGGGAGTCTTTAAGTCGGATGGCTCAGAACAATTCCTTCTCTGATGTGTATTCATCGTCATCTTGATTGGTAGATTCATCATCTCTCTGAGGTGTGACTTCTTTCTTTATGTCTGTGGATTCATATTTCACTACAATGCCTGAAAGTACAATCTCTTGAACCTCATCCTTATTTACCTATCCTTCTTTTCTTTCAGTTGTTTTCCAAACTTTTATGTATCTGAAATATTTATTTTTCTCTGTATAATTTTATTCATCTCTTTTTATTGTCAATCTTGCGATCTCTAGGACCTGGTCTTTGTTCATCTATTCTTCGTGTTTTCTTATTCATACTTTCTTACATATGATATCAATGTTCTCTTTCATGGAAGTATCGATCATGCTTTTACAATCACTAGCTATGAGTCCATAGTTATGACATTTGTAACATTCAATGTTACGTGGGGCCGCATAGGAATTTCTTGCTTGAGCATTTCTTTTATAATCCCTGCAATCTGCAACCTTATGTCCAAATTTAGTACAATAAAAACAATGACCATAAAAGAAATTTGCATACCTGGGAGTGAATGATATTCTTTGTAGCGTAGTCCTTCTGAACTTTTTCCTTGACTGATCATGATCATGATTGAAGATTCTTTGTGGCTTGAACCATGGATGGTCTTCTTGAAGATGTATCTTCAATAGTTTTCTTAGATTCTAGTTGACCATGATTCCTTCCTTTGAGTACTTCTACATAACGCTTTCTGTTTTCTTCATTCTTCTTTTCTAACAACCTAGAGTATTTATCTTCATTCTCTATAACTGATGTGGATGTTTCTGTCTCTTCAACGTTCTTGTTGAGCTTGACGATTTTACTTCTCAATGTGACAAATTCTTCTTCAATCTTCTCAACCTCTTCTTCTTTCTTCATTATCTGATACTTCATGACTTCTTTTGTTCTTTTAGCTTCTTCAGGCTGAATTTTTAATGTGATTATTTCTTCTTCAAGTCCTTTCTCTTCTTGACCAAACTCTGCCTCAAGCTGGTTTAGATCATTATTTATTTCCTTAAGATGATTTGTCAATATATTCTCTCGCATTTCTCATTCATCCTTCTGTGCTTCTATGTTGTCTTCCAAATACTTCTTTTGATATTCAATATTTTCTTCGATCTTTCTGGCTTCTTGTAGTTGAGTTCTTAAGTTCTCGATGACCTGTTGGGCTTCTTAAAAAATGTGAACACTTTCCTTTTGTTTCATCAATTCTTGCTTGAGTGACTTGTTTTATTCTCTTAGTTCATATAAAGCACTAATCAATTCTTCTTCATAATTTTCTTCCTTTTCAACTAGTTTTTTCTGTCTCATTTCCTTCATGGCATTCTATTTCAATATGTCCGTGTTTTTCACAATTAAATAAAAAAAACATACCTCTGGTGATTATGTACTCTTCATCTTTTGAATTTGTTTGACATGGTGAACACAATTCTTCTTGATTTTTATCTTCATCTTCTTTGGAATTTTTTGAATCTACGATGGGTGAAGAATATATGTCATGTAACTTATCCCAAAGTTCTTTGGTTGATGAACATTTTTCAACCTTTTCTCTTACCGGATTAGGTAATCCTTCCTAGATAAAATCCATTGATATTTTGTTATTCTTCTTCAATTCTCTCTTGGTTGCAGTCTTTGTCCTTTTTGAACTATCATATCCTATAACAACTGATAGCCAAATATAATGTCCTTGTGCCTGTAAAAATACTTTCTTCTTTCTGCTCCACATCTCATACTTAAAACCATTCTGACCATTAAACATTGGTACTCCATTCTTAAAATAATCCATGATCTCCTTCCAGTGGTCAAAATTTTTCCTGAAGGAACTAACTCTAATACCAATTGTTGGATTATTGAAAGGGGGTTGAATCAGTAATAGAGCAATTTAATCCTTTTTCACCATAAAATGCAAGTGTTATATCAATGTAGCATTATCATCCAATAGTTGCAGAGTAAGTAAACAATGAACAATCACACACATACATATTACACCAGTGTTTTACGTGGAAACCCAAAGTGGGAGAAAAACATGGAATGTTTTTTCTTATATGTATTTAAGAATTACATTCATTGGAAGCACCAACTTCCTTTGTTTTCCAGCTGCAACTGGAAGGAGGCTCCAACCCTCTAGTTTCTCAGGCTACAACCTGAGGGAAGCTCCAACTCCCCAATTGTTTGGCTATAAACAGAAGGAGGATACAACCCCCTATGTTCTCCAAGTACAACTACCTGTCATTGCCCCGTCCAACCACCTTGATGTAGAAGTAGAATGATGGAACCATTGTCACACTATCATTGTGAGATATACTGTTGTAAACTTGTACCAATCAACATGTAATCAACCTGTAACAACCTGTACCATTAAATTGTTCCAACATGTACCATAAATCAACTTGTACCTCAACCTATACCATAAACAAATGCATCAACCATGTACCAAACCTGTACAAATAACATGTCACAATAACCTGTCCAAACAACCTGTAATCAACATGTACCATAAACAAGTGCATCAACCATGCACCAACCTGTACCTCAACATGTACTATCAATGAGTGCATTAACCATGCACCAAACCTGCACAAATAACTTGTCACAACAACCTGTCCAAACAACTTATCACCACAACATGTTCCCTCAATCTTATCAACCAAATCAGATCTACCAAGACAAGTATGCTACATCATCCATAAACGATGTGTCAACAATACTACTAACAAGTGCCTCCAACCATGTACCAATCATGCATCAACTGGACATCAACTATGACTCATCAAGATGTACCAAAATCATCAACTATACACCTCATGTATGTGCCAAATCATCAACTACTTGTCTTAACCATGTACCCAACATGTACCTCAACCATATACCAAAGACATACATCAATATAACCATCAAAAGTTATCTAACAATTCATCACTCTATCCATAAACCAAATACCATAAACCCTTACATCAAACCATGTACCACAACCTCACTGTTATGTATCCTCAAGCTAAACCAACAAATTCAACAACACATCACAACCAAAAGACCAATACCCATATGCCAAATACCAACAACAAAATACCAA
>WSFP011473374.1:0-17363 GCA_009831015.1 Picea engelmannii
TTTTTTTAATTTTTGTAGTTGTTCTTGTAAGCTTATGTATTTTCTATATTCTTTTCACAAACTTGACAATTGTGAACTATTTAATCTTACCTTTGTCAAAAGAATGATCCAATGAAATTTGTGGTAGAAAAACCAAGCAAGTCTCAAATGACAATTGTTGTTTAGAACTAGAAATTGATCAATTATAATAGTGTTAGTATGGGATACCTCATCCTACATCCTTGCAACTTTAGTTTCCCATCTATGGATGAAAGTCAATGCTCTGTTTGAATTTGGTCGTTATCATGCTCCACAATGTGGACCAAAAGTAAACCAAAAAATTGTGATCTCTACAAAGACAATGGATTTTGATAATCCAAGATCCACCCATACATGGATGAAAAATAAGTTGGTTATTTTAAATCAACTCCACCTACAATTTTATGGATCAAGTCTAACCCTCATCAAAGTATTCTTAAGTGCCTATTCCATTTCAAGGCACAACTTTTAGGGAACTAATTGTCGAACAAATTAGTCTAAGACCTATGAAGTTAAAGTGCTCGTCATATATTGCAAATATTTAAGTGTTATAGTTTCATCTTTTAGTGCTAGGATTTGCCACTTATAGAATGTGTGTGATATATTGGCATGTTTGTCCTTTGTGCCATGGTTATCATTTAGTATAGTCTTTGTCCTTTTGTCTTGTCCTAATTTTGTGTATCCTTTTGTCAAGGTATTTTTATTGATTCCACAATATCATATAATTAATACCAAGTGAAATGGAAGGTGTTAGGTTAGTCACCCATGATATGTTGCAGAATAGATCTCGTAACATATACGCAATTAGAAACACACTAAGCTAGTTGGGGGCTAGTGGGGCAAGATATGCTTTTGAAAAAAATAGTTCGAGCAAGGGCATGTCCCATCTGGCTATACATATAGACGCATAAAGCATAAAACAATATCTCGTAGACACGGTAGTAGTTGATTGTTCAACTATAGATAATATACATGAGGCAGATAGACTTAGTAAGTTGAATTGTAGCCATGCCTTTAGTATAGCTTAATTAGGTGACTATATATGGATCAAGCACCAACTCTCTCCCAATGTGGATTATTTTATTTTGTTAAAAACAATAGCCATTGATTGTTCAACATTAATTCAATATTGTTTAAGTCTCATATGTCGAACTAGCTTCAATGGTGAATCTGCAAAAACATAGATTTTGTGACATTAAGTTGACATTATTTGTGATCACATACATCGAACTCACACTAAAGGTTCAATCAACATCGATTAATGTCACTTAACCAACGTTCATTGGAGCCTTCTTGATCTAACATATGGCACATTTGAAAAAGTCGACATGTAATGTGTCACGTGGCAAGTGCCATGTCAACAAAACATCCATGTGGCACCTGCCACATAGCACATTTCCTAGCAATATTTTGCTAACATGGCACCTACAACATGGAAAATCAATAATGATCTCACATACATCGTTGCAACATCAAAAATACACATTGACTAAACATCTCCCTAACATTAATTAACCAACGTCACTTCTAGATTTTTAATAACCATGGAACTCCATGCTAATTCAACGTGTCTAATGTCAATTACGTGTTGTAAGAGTGTCAACTAACCAACAAATATGGACATCAAATAAAAACTCATGTGGATACTATCGAGTTATCAATGTACATTCAACGTGATAAATGTCGAATATTCGACACCACTAGATCAACGCCTAGCTAACGTTCAGGATAGTCATGTTCAACATGTAATCGCCTTTTGTAATGTTGATTTCACATTGAAAAATGACCCCAATTGTAGTAGTGGGCCACTAGACTAACCTCCAATATTCTATTGTTATGGTTTCTACAAATCTTGTCTATTTTTGCTCCTCCCAAGGCAGCATTGGAGGGCTCTATCCCTTCCTCCATGCTTTCTCACCCTATGCACATGCAACCCCAAGCTTTTAAGCTCCTAGAAAAATTGGGTACTAAAAGAGTGAAAATAGATGGGAATGGCCCTGCCTCCCAATTCATGAAAAAAAGAGAGGGATTTATGTAGTTGAATGTGAAGTCTAGAGTTCCAGTAAGCAAGGCCCTACTATTCCTTGATAATTCCCTTAATAGGAAAATTTATGGAAGTTTTTCCAGTGGAAAACCAATGGAGGCTTGGATCCATATCCACCAATCTTTGATTGTCCAAGGGAATGTAAGCCACTTCTAATGTGGCAAAGGACTTTATTCTCCTCTTTGAACTCAACACAGATTCAGATGATGTGTTTAGAAGAGAAATGTAGTTTATTGGGAAAATGGACTCTACCTTAACCATTGAACTATGGACATTGTAAATTAGACTTCCCAATCTTCCCTTCATTTTACGAGACAAAGGAACTCTTATGAAAATTAGAAATGTGTCCAGAAAATAAATTGATAAATCTGAAGCTAAATATAAAATTTATGTGCATGAATATGTATTGAAGTTGACCTGCATCAGGGACACAGAAGAGATTAAAATATGGCTGAGAGACTAGATCCATGTCCAAATATTAGACGACAAGCATATTCCCTTTTTAATGTAATTTCTGTCACAAATAGAGATTTCACAAAGCACTACCATAGAACAAGCAAGTTGCTCAAAAAGCTCACCAAACAAAAGAGGGAGGCTTCAAGACTATCAAATCAAAAAATAAGAAACCAGCAATATAAAAGAAAACACAAAATAGGACGAGGTATGTAGACACCCAAAGTAGATATGGAATTCCAGACACGGAGCTATAGGAAATATTAGGACAACAATTCCGAAGGACCTGATAAGACCAATCCTTAAAATGAAGAGAAAGTATCGTCTCAAGATAGTGAAGAGAAGAGGGTGAAATCCCAATAGTCTAGGAAGAAGAAGAAATCTAGCAAGTGCAAGAAAAAACGAACGGATCTCCGAAATGAGAACTCGTGTAGATTGAATAGCTAGAATCCTCCCCAACTGTCTCCAGCTACCACATATAACAATTCAAAACTATTGCTTGTCCCGATGAAGTAAAAATACATATATGGTGTTTACTTCCAATTAATTGATAAACATGTCACTGTCATAGATTGTTAATAAGACAGTGCTTCATCATTGAATTGATCGTATTGTATTGTATGAAAGGTTGCCTTTCCATGAAAAAGGGCACCGCGTAATGTATTTTCAACACAATGAGGATTAAAATCATAAACAGTTGAAACTGATCCTATATTGAGAAGCCAGAAATTATACAAATTTGGAATATAAAATAACAACTAAATCTGAGTCTCACATTCAGCCGAATATAAATAGCATAGAAAAAGGCATCGTTGGACTTCAAGTAGAGATCAATAGGACATCAAGTTAAACCAACATTAAGAGGACCGAGAGCAGAACTTCAGAAATGTATAAGAAACAAAGAGTCAGCAAATCAATGAACTTCTAAGGCCATTACCCACCAAAGAAACTTAATTTACAGTAAATAGGCCATCAATGAAGACAACCTCAAACAAAAAGGAAAAATCTAATTCACAATCTGAAAAACTCATCACAACTTATCTGAGATAAGGACAAAATAAGCACAACCTACAGAACAAAAATAGATGGGTCAGTGGGAGGAAAGGTCGTACATTTACATGAACACATAAGCTAATAGCATAGCCAGCTATTGCAAGGATATGAGAAAAAAAAAACAGGATGATCCTCCCTGGTTGAACGGCATACAGAGTATACATACATTAAGTATTAGAGATTAGAAAGATTTATAACATAACTTCTTCAGTCTAGGAAAGCTTTACATACATAGTATTAGAAATTAGAAAGATTTATAACGTAACTTCTTCAGTCTAGGAAAGCTTTAGGTAACATACATGTGAAATATGCTCCAATTAGATATTAAATAATTCCACTTCAGTTATGGGGGTAGGTAAGAATATCAATGCTGAAATCCCATGCCGAACATAATGTAATGAAAAAAAAATTAAAAACCCGTAAGAAAACTAAAGTATAATATTTGGGAATGAGTAACACGTAAAATAATTGCGAAGAAAACAAATTATATCCCGAAAAATGGTTAAAAAAATTGTGGACTAGTTGGAATCTCACATGCTAGCCAAATTAATAAATTGATGTGCAACGACATTTTTATGTTGTGGAGGTCAAATTTCTTTTGGACTATTTCAGTGTCACAATATTGCAGTAGGGTAACAGGATCAACCATGATACAGTTAAGTACTTATATTCCTGGTAATGCAAGGTCAGATATCATTAACATTTTGCACAGAAAGAGAAATATCACTGAAAAAAAGCATCAACCACAACATTCAAGATTCCTAGGAAATAAGAAAGCTGAAGATCATTTCCTGCAACATTCGATTCTCAACAATGACTGTCCTTTCTTATAACAACCTGGTGCGAAATTAGCATGAATCATTATGAATGTGCCACCCAATGGTTATGTGGTTTCATCGAGGGATGCTAATATGCATTAATTCAATCCATAGAAGCAACAGTCAGCATGCTAAGACAACAAACAGGATTACAATTACAAATAGCTCGATGTCACAAGCATCAAAACAAAGGAAGAGAACGGTTTATAATAATACTGTAGTATATACTCATATTGGGAGAGAGTTAAACAAATCTCCAATTTGATTGAAGTTTACTGGACGGACCAGCAAATCCATATTGATCTGGATTCTGCACTAAACGGCATGGCAATAGCAGAAGCAACACTAATCAAAAATGGTATACGGAATAGTGGACATCTCCAGAAAAGTAGTAGATATCCCAAAAGGAAGCAGTCAGGAATGCTCTCATTTTACTGGGATAAACTTCTACACAATATTGAGAATATGAAAAAACAGGAACATAAGATATTGTGGACCATTACGTTCATTCTACATTAAAACATTGCGAAAATTGTCAGGTTGTCTGGAGGTGAGCCAACTGTATTAAGAAATATCGTCAGAATAGAGTGAGGCATGCCTTGACTTGATGACCTCCAACATATAAATTACCCATGGAACACTTAATCATCACCGAAATCCAATGTTCCACTAATGTTGCGTAGCATTCGAAAAGAAGCATTAATATAACCTTGAAGACCTGCATACCATTATAGCATATAAGTAAGATTCATCCCAAAATGCACTACTTGGAAAGAAATATATGGAAAGTTCAAAAATTTACAGTTGTGGAAGGAGAGAACAATGTTAAGTAACACAGACAATTATTAGGATAACCCACTATTTGGCTGATAATTAAACTGTTAAGAATATCCACAAATCCCTAAATATAGAAGAACTGGCTAGCCTAATTATAGAACTAGCCCAATCTGGAATAAGTTAACAGGGGAAAAATACATTGATCAATTGAAACAATCATCCATTGTAAATATGTAATCTTAATTGATAAAGTACCACTTTAGTATTATGTTAATAACTTAATACATTTATTAGCAAAAGATGGGTATGTTTCCAGCTATATAATACAATCAATGTCTCAAAGATAAGAGAATTAGGAAGGCCTAATAAGAGGACTAGCCCAATCTAAACAGCTAAGAAATCAGAAATCATTGATCAATAGAAGTAATCAATGACCCAAGTGTTGTTCTTCATGCTTTGAGAGCCGCATACCAATCCTGCCTCCAATGTGCCACAATCTCCTGTGTTAATGTGCCCATGATGTTTTAACGTTCACCATGATTACCCAGATTGCCCTGGAACGGTGCTCTGATCCTCCCACATGCCAATGAATCTAGCCCTGATACCATATAAAATATGCACAGACAATATTACAGAGTTGCAGAGAAGAGAGAGATAATTGTACATTATTCAGTGTGTAGATGAGATATAAAAGTCATTTCTCGTGAGAGACAGACAATGGTGGCAACCAACATAACATAATTAGAAAAGTACATGTAACTAATAACATTCTATTAAGTTCTTAAGTCACTTTATTTAACTCTTAACTTAAAAGTACTATGCTATTTACATAAAGAACATTCTGACCATTAGACTAAACAATCTATCACAAAGCCCCTGGTTTATGAAAATTACCCCGAATTAAACTCTGAAGCTAACATTTAATAGATATTTTCCCTACTTTCCTCAGACAAAGACGCCATCTCAGTTTCCGGGACAAGAAGAGTGCACAGTCAATTAGGTTATTTTCCCTACTTCCTGCTTCCTCAAAATACTGATACACTCCCCACGATAAATGACAGTTGAATTGTGATTAGCAGAGCCAAATCAGCACGTGTGAAATCTTGGTGAATCTTGTCACAAAGATGGAGATTGTCTATAGAATAAAGGAGAGAGAAAAGTCCATTTTTCTCCAACTCTACCTCGCACTGTAAATGAGGTCAGAACTGCTGAGGAATATGGAGCACAGTCAAGTTAGATATAGAAACTTAATAATGACAAGGTATATGATATATATATTATATAGAACTCAGAATCACAATTTTCTATAAAGAAAATTGAAAAGTAGTAGACTGCATAGGCCATTGTTGGAAACAATCAAGAGGGAATCGCTGGAGACTAATTTTAATAGTTATTTAAATTGGTGTCCAAATCAGGCGATGAAGAAGCATTGGCTAATTTAAGGACTATCATGCTATTAAATATGTTATATATTGTATAGAAAATATTTGACTATAAGAAGGCAAGAACGATAGCTATAATATTTAACCAAGTGGTAGCAAGAGAACAAACTGTTTTCATGGCAGGTATTTAAAATTTTGATTAATAGCTGGGAGGGTGTTTAGACAAGGATATCACAAGTCAAGATATGCTCATGCTTATGTTAAATGAATTTGAAAGGCTAATAATTGGATAAAATGGAACTTCATTAACTTGATATGGAATTTGCTTGGATTGAGACCTTATTTTATTAGACTGTATCAACTTTGTTGAATGATGCTCATGCTTGTGTCAGAGTGAATACACCATAGAAGGTATGCATCTCTCCAGGTCTACTCAATAAGGATGCCTGCTTGATCCTATATTTAACATAAATAGACAAAAGTGTATTGGCCATTTCCAAAATTTGCCACAAGCTTCTACTAGGACAGTATGACAATTTAATCTGCCACATAAAAGACATCCTTAAAACAATGATATAGCAGATGAACAATATTTTATTTACACGTCAGAAAGGAAAAAATTAGGAAAGCAATTGATACGATAGAAATGTTCTGCCTTAAGCTAAGCTTTAACTTTGGTTTGCATTAGGTGTTAAGGAAATATTAAATAAAATTATGACACTTGAAGAAAGGATCCATATTACTACTATTTCAATGGACTCTAAAGCTGCTATATTTGTTGAAATATATCCTAATCCCGCCAGACTGGAATACTATAAGAAATCTCATCACAACCTTACCTTCTATAAATTGCTACAGTAATTTTGATACACATTTTCCTTTTCAAATTATTGAAGATGCATAATTTTTGTGATTGTCATAAAAGTTAAAACTTGATTGTTTATACATTCTTGCATTTGTATAAAGCTATAGAATGTCAATCAAGGGTAACATTTGAATGATGTATTGTGAAAAAGACAATGAAATTTGACAACTAAGTGCATATCTGCCATACAGGGCTTAATGGTTCATGCCGGTCTCAGTTTTCCACTTGGCTGGTAATATATGGCCTTGCATGTCTTTGACACAAACACTCCCTGCGACAAGAGTTCTTAACTCTGGATCTCTCAAACACCGAGAGGGATGAATCTCTTGAGGTGTAAATTTTTTGATTATTTAAGATCTAAGTCACCATGTTCAGCTACTTTCCTCCATGAAGCTCAAAATTCACCGAATTTCAAGAGATGGCGAACTAATTCATTCAAGTTCATCCTTTGTATTCGGCTGAATCTCATTTCCATTAATATGAACTAAAATTCGCCTGTAATTTCATTCTTTTAAAGGGGAATTTGTTGAAATTCATTTAATTCTCAAAATTGAAGGAATGTATTGTTCAAATTTACAGTTTATGGGCGGAGGCTCAAAGGTTTTCCACAATAGTTGAACGCGTTCTTTGAAATTGCTGCCAAATAAGTCTCACCCGAAGAGAAATCCAAATGCTTCTGCAGTGGAAATAACCAGACCACCACCTTGAGATTAGGATCATCATCATTCGCTACTTATTGTAATACATTATTGGAGATTAGAAAATTACCGGAAGCCCATGGCCACATTATAAGATATATAATATATTTCATATATATATATATATATATATATTGTGAATCCTAAGTTAGGTGTAAATTAGTATAATATGGTTAGGTTATAAATTAACATAAACATATCATACAATCTAGTTTGTGGATATACAATTTTGTAAAAATATATAATTAAAATTTACGATTTATATTATTTGTAAAGCTTATATTGATAAAATTATACAATTTAAAAATAAATCTATTTGAAGTATTTATATATATATATATATATATATACACACACACACACACACACTTGAATTTAATGGCGAATTTTATCAAAGGTTTTTGGCTAGGTAAATTTTTCACGAATTTCATTGTTGTCGAATTTGAACACAAACACGAACCAGGTGACTAGGTTTAAGATGGATCTAGGCTGGTTGTAGTCTCACTAAACTCCGCAGAACTCATAACTCACAACTATAAATAGAAATACTATCTTAACTCAGAACATAAATGGAAATACTATTTCTCTTTTTATCTCTCTATATCGCAGTTTTATATTAGATGTACGTATTGATTAGGATCGAATGACTGTAGTGAGTAGTGAGGTTGGGGAAGTTAAAAACCTGCCATCTCCTTATGCTTGTACTAGGTCTTGACTCTAATACAGCTGATGGTTGCCTGAATTCACCAGTGGTTGCCCTAGCACTGGAATCTTGGAGGCTGCACTACCATACCAGATATCCCAGAGGCCTGGGCTCTGCTTTCCAGAATATTAACCTGGCAAATGAAGGATTTCTCAAGGTAGTGTATGCGCAAAAGGGGAATGCCTGAGCCTGGGTTAGGGAGCGGCTGAAAGGAAAATGTCCATAGGGTGGATTGAGTGTCGGTAAAGAAAACTAAATGGATCTGGACCATTGTGATTCATGATAGATGTTTTATTTGGTTGAGTCATGTGGCATTGCGGGTTAGGTTGTGACGAGAAAGAGACCTTTAGGCAGCCCTCCAACCTTGTTGCCTCATAGCCTGGCTCAGGAGTGGTGTCCACCACAAACTGCAGATGCCTACAGCTAGGAGGTAAATTGCTCCTATGCAGACCATTTATATGGACATCTTTTGATAAAGATAAGTACTCTCATCTCATTGTATAATTCTGTAATTTATTTCTTGAATTTTGTTTTATGTATGGGTATAATCTGAGATGGAGAAAACATATAAATGGTGCCCATGAAATGTGTATATGTTTTATCGTTTATGTGTTATGATGAAAACGTGAATGAATTTCTGAATATGTATAGCTATAAATCGAATTTTCCATTGTGCATAAGTTAAATTCTGCATGTAGTTGCATATAAATTGAATCCATGTATTGTTGGAGGCACTAGTTGAGTATAGCTGCAATTCAGATCTGTAAAGGAAGAGAAAAATTGAAGTTCGGTGAAGTACGTATCCGGCCATCCTCTAGGGACCTGTGGCAGTATGCCAGAGTGGTATCTGAGCATCGAACCAATGTACAGTCAGTAAGGTGGTGTATGCATATGCCACATGAGATGTGATTGTTAACATAAATTAAAAAACTTGAGGAAGAACTTGTTGCTACAAATGCAAGAAATAAGAAGATTCTCTTGATAAGACTTTGGTGGTCATAATTGTTGTCAACGTTAAAAAAAGATAAAATGTTAAAAGAAGCTTACCAGTAGGTGCATAAACCTAGTTGAATGAAGTTTTTGCCACAACATTCCAAAATTGCACCAAAGACCATTTCAGAAATAAGTTTAGGACTCTGCTAATTTGTTTTGACCTATAAAGCATATTGTTGCAATCTTGATTTATCTTGATGGAATCCCAAACAGTCCTCAAGAACCATAAAAGAGTTTGTATATAAAGTAGTTATAGTACTATTTGGTCACCCATTGGAATTCACAGGTGATTAAGGTGGTAGGCATGTAAATAGATTTATTTACATTTAACAACAAAGAAGTCATATTGGTATTACCCACAGGGAAATAGCTCCATAAAAAGTCAAATTCAAGACAACACTAACAAATACTTCCAACACAACACAATTGGAATGGAGATATAAGTTGTTGCTAACATTTTAGACATCTCGAACAACACATGAGAAAACCCATGACTATAAACTTACACATCTTTTCATCTAGTTTACAAACAAGACATGAGTAGTGCTTCAAAAAGGTATATCAGCTGTGGAAGTTAGACAAAATTTGGTTTCTAAATATACTAGCCCAACACAAAATTTGGTTTCAAAGTGTCCGAGCCCAACAAGTGACATTAAAAAGCTTGGCATCATCAAGACAGGTAGTGCACCGAAAGTTCCAAAAGGATGAACTAGCACTATTATACTAGTTCTGACTTCTGACCCGTGTAAACGTGGATCAATGAAGCGCCAGGAGGTTTTCAAAACCTCTTGATGCCTCATTAACCTGAGCATTTGCATGGGTCAGAGCTAGTGGTAGTTGCACACATGCGACCTGTTAACCCCCAGTAGTACTTGTGCAACTGGAGGGTAAAGATCCAGCAAGATTCCATCACATTGGTATCCTTTCAGATGCATCCAAACATTAACATTGATCAAGGCTCCTTCCAGAGTCAATTTCATCAAATTCCAAAAAACTGTTATTTTTAGCAATTTGCTTTTTTCCAGTATCCGGAGATCCAAAGCCCAAATGTCAGGGATAATTACATATTCGTGATCCTTGTAAAAAAGAGAGTCCAACGAGACTGCTTTTAACTACACGTGAGGTGATCAATCTTGCCCGTTTTTTGCTTTATGATTTTTTAGAGATAGACTGATGCTCCGTCTCTTCAAGATTAATCTTTCTCGTTTTTTCTTTTTTTCTTTTTTTTGCGGAAGTACATTTTTGGACATGTCTATAATTAGCAGTGTCTATGTATGGTAGTATAAGTTGAATGTCATGATTTCGAGAAGGTAGTGGCTGGGTGGTTCAAGGTCCTAGCGGGTGAAAGAGTGTTGAGTTAAGAGCAAAGTAAGCAGGGGCATTGTGACTTGATGCGACATGTGGCAGCTAGGCGGGAGGCCAAAACCCAATTTTTCATTACTAGTCATACTCGCCAATCATACCCAGTTCAATTGTTTGCCTTAGCATGGTTTGCCAAATCAAAAGGCATGGGTCGAACTCTTGGAACAAGTGCTCATGCTAACCTATCTAGTCAAATCCAAAAGGGTAATTTACTTTAGCTAATCCACTTAATGAAATAATTATTTTACTAAAGGATCACAATTGGCTTTGTTGAGTTTTCCTATCCAAGCAAAAAGGAATTGAATAAAGATTCTCAAGCTGACTTTGATAAAGGAAAGTACAGTTTGATCCCTTAGGGATAGTTGGCAAAAGCCTGAAAGCTTGATGTTGACTTTGGAGTTTTATCCTTGCATGCAAAGGAAAGGTGAAAAAGGTACAAAGCAGATGTCAAAGGAAAGCAGGAAACCCAAGTCGACTTCTTGATGCTAATCTTGAAAGCTACCTCGACCTCACTTATATTGGCAGGCTTTATTTACCTTCAGACCTTTTATTCTTAAAGGGAAAGTGGCTGGAAGGATAGGTATGGCAGTTTTGGCCTGAGAAAGGAAAATTTGAAAAGTGTTGTGCATAAAACAGAACACAGCAGTATCTCACACATTAATTTGAAAACAGCTGTTAAAACTTACAGAGATCAGCATCAGCATACAACTACGAGGGGAATCAGCGAATTTTTGGAGAGGAAGTCGTGGTCAAGGAAAGCTAGCAGTTTCCTGTAGATAAAACAGTGAAAAAGCAGTCACATGAAGTGAATATTTGGCAGTTTCCTGTATGTGAAAGTGGTAAACAGCAGCAGTTTATGCAGTGGTTGTGAAGTGAGGATTTATCCAGCCATTTGACCATCAGGTAAAGCATTTTTTCACGAAACTGCATGCTACAGCCTACAGAGAGCTCAGATATCAGTTTAGTAATAGTAACTGCTGTGATATCAATAAGGAAAAAGGATGACCGTTTTAAGTAAATAGTAATGATATGCCTGAAATTCCAGCGCTGACAACTATTTCTTTGAGACAGTTTAACTGTCAGAGAGACGAGGATTCTATTTGGGAGAAAGACAGTTATTTTAGGCAGTGAGTAAACAGCAAGAAAAGCGCTCTAAAAAGGAAGAAAATCATCAAAAACAGCAAGCCAACTCAGCTGGCAAGCATGCAGAGTTTCTCAAGAATGGAGATTTTTTCTTGCCTTTTTCAACAAGCTACTAGAGCGAATTCAAGCTAGAGGACTCAGGCGTCTATATAGGGGAGTTGGAGATGAGTTAGCGAGGTTGGGACAATTTTTCTCGAGATAGTGTTGTTGCAGTGGACATCTCCTCACGCTTCCATCTATCAGACCTTGACCACCACCGCCATTGCAAGCAAGGAGAACAATGGCAGCCTGTCACCTATGATTCACTATAATGCAGACAATCTCTTGGGTAATAAGTGATCTGATACAGTTATGCTTTATTCTAGCTCTCTAAATCTCTTGGTTGTGTGTTATCACGCAAAAATACACCACAAGACAGTAATGACTCCAGGACCTGCAGCGAGGAAAATTGAGAAATAACTAATAAGCAATCAGCCCTAGGTCACTAGCTAACTGCTTCTCATTTGGATTGGTGCTTTCCAATCACAGGGGGGGCATCCCTAGAGTTTCATGCACTGAAAATTACTTAAAAATCTGTGTGTTGGTACGATAAATCAGCACATAAAAAATGGTCCTTGGCATGCAATTAAGCAAGAAAACACCTAAGAAAATTGATAATTAAGAGATATGAGAGAATTTCAATTTGCAATAGCTAAATATGAAAAGAAAAATTGAGAGAAAGATGTGCTCTGAATGATAAATACAACCAAATTAGGGGCAAGAAATACCACCTACACCGCTGCACAAAAAGATAGTAATGCACCAACAAGTTCAAAGAGCTGAAAAAATAGCGTAGTCAAACTTTATCTTTGTATTAGTCAAGAGATTGGTTGCACCATAGAGACAGAGTACAAGACTGATCACAATAATATGGCTCTGAGCAAAGTACGAGAAGCAAGAAGAGAAGAGGAGAAGATGGAAAAGAAAGGCTACTAGTTGCTCACTGAAAATTCTACCAAACAATGAGCATTCACCCTTGCTTTATAGGTCTTTAGGATCACTAAAGAAGGCACCTAGCTCATGCAAAAAGCTTCTCTGAAGTTATCCTAGCCATGCGCTTTGCTAAGTGAAGTCAAATTCCTTCATGCGGCATCCTTGACTCTTTCTGAACTGAAGTAAACCTAAAAATAAGTGAAGTCTCCCTATCTAAAATAATCCCAAGCTCATGAACCTTTCTTAACTCCATGTGGTGTGACTGAAGTGAGGATAAACTGAAGTCTTTCTCAATAAATTGGTTGTCCAAAAATACCAACTTCCTTATGCAAAGTTGCCTTGTCTAAAATTAGTTCTTCTCATGCAAGATCTCCCTGTCCAAAATTATAACTTTCCCTCTTTATGAGTTTGAAATTTTAGAAAAAGAAGGAACTAGAAGGACATCTCTCTTTACCAAGAATAGATGATGAGTCATCCACCTGAAAATAGAACTAAATGCGTTAAGTTTTAGGCCATTGCTAAATTTATCCCTCAAGGCACCTAGAGTTTCCGTGAAATTAAGGTGCCTAGGGTTTGCTTCAAGACACACTGCCCCATGGCGCCTCCACCTACTGCCACATGTCATCCAATCATGGTGCCTCCTCTTCCACATGTCACACTGCATGGCGACCACACCTGCTAATAATAGCATCGCTAAAAATAGACATGTTAAAAATAGCAGTCCCCCTAAAAATACGAAAAATGTCAGGAACAGATAGGAGAACACTGCTAAATATAGCACACGTAAAAATAGGCACTGCTAAAAATAGAAACTTCTTGCATGTTAATGAAATTAGATGCATCAGATTCGATTTTCTGCTCGGAATCCGAATATGTGCTCGGAATCGTCATCTGAGCCTTAAAACTCTAACTGCTAAAAATAGCAGTGTCTTGCATGTCACCCAAAAAAAGTCCATCGGCACCATGAGCTCACAAGGACCCAAATATGTAATCATCTTTGTCATGCGGACCTCCAAACTCTGGCTCCTAAAAAGTAGGAAGATTGCTAAAAATAGCAATTTTTCCCAAAACTAATGAACATGCCTATGAAATGCCTCTACCTCTGAAATACCTCTGCCTCTAACCTGTGGAAGCCTGCCTCTAATCTCTACGAAAACCTGTCTCTGACTACCAGCTCAATGAAGGCTAGCTGGATCTTAACCCTCCATTTGCATAGGAAAATCTGGGGGTTAACAATGTGTTAACTAAATTGTTTTCGTGCAGATGGTAGTTCACTGTGCACTTACTTTGAATTTCTTTCACTTAAGGCGCACATTCTTTCATGCATATCCATTTATTTTTGTTGTCACATATAGCTCTAAAATCTGATCCGAACCACCCTTGCTCTTGATTGTTTACAAACAGCTCAGGAGGAAGTCTTTTGTGTGCTAATCATCTTGGAATACATGCAGATTTGTCGATTAAGTGGCAGCATACATCCGTTAGGAACACCCCCCAAAGACTAGAAATGCACCAGTCCAAATGGAGAGACTTCCCAACCATGACAGGGGTTGGTTTGCTTATAGTAGTTGGGCGAATTTGCTTGTGCAGATTTGCATGATAACATATTGGTACCGTTGTCAGGGACTTTGTCTATCCTCAAAAATCTTAAACAACATCAATAAGTTTTACCACTTTGATTTATTTTTAACTCACCTAGCAATTCCATTGGTGTAGGATTGAGCCATACTGGATAACACGAAAATCCAAAAGATTTGATCCTTCACAAGGCATGATTTTGGGCCTTAGCGAACCAGAACATCTTTTCCAAAATAAAGAAAAGACATTGTCTAGAACTCTAGCAGACTTGGTGAGTGATTCCACTGTCACGAATCACGACTGCTTCCATGGTAGTCACATCATCATCTCCCACAACCAGTGTTTCAGTAAGTGCATCATCGGTAAGTTCATCCATTGTGGTAAGTTTGTTGGTGAGTTTTTCTTTCACACCTTCATCCACTACTTTTTCAGCATTAGTTCCATCTCAAATTAGTGCAATGGCAAGAGGTCTAACCATATTCACTCTCATGGTTTATGCTCCATTAGCTTTTGCTCAGATCCCTAATCACCGACATGACTTGCCTGCAAGTGAATATCGAAAGCGTCTTGAAGTTTGTGAACGACTTGGAGGTGGAGTACGAGGATATGGTTATGAAAATGTTCACGCAAACCCTTGAAGGGGATGCACAAACATGGTACAAGTCCCTCCCTGTTGCCTCCGCTGATGGATGGGATTCTTTCAAATGAAAATTTATAGAGAAGTGAGGTTACAAGCAAGACAGCTCCTTGTTGGTGGAGTTTACCTCCATCAGCAAGGATGAAAACGTGATTGTTTCTGAATTTAATAATCGCTTTACTAAACTTTACATGAGAATTCCTCAACATGTGTGTCCTAATGATAAATTTGCTTTAGTCTATTATTTTAAGGCGTTTGACGAATCCTTTGGTTTCTTGCTTAGGGAGAAGGACATTCAAAATTTGGAGGCCACCCTTGGCTACTACTCTCAAGATAGAGAATAATATTATTGCAGCCAAGAAGGTCCAACCACTTCCCTCGAGGTTGTTCAACCTGCAAGGAAAACATCTCAAAAACCAAAGAAGGAAGGGAGGAGTGAGAACAATGAAGTGTCTGCGAGATTTGACGATTTGTTACAAGGTCTAAGCAACAAGATGATTATATTAGAGAAAAAATTGCAAAATCAATAGGCTACTCCAACAAATCAGCAAACATTTCAGCCTAGACAGACCCCTCCCGGAAGACCTTTTCAGCAGGAAAAGAAGGCGGAAACATCCAAGGTTCATATGCCCATGTCAAGAAACAATTTTTTGGGTTATCCTTCTTCCAGACATCACAGTAGAGCATGTGAATTGCCTCATAACGAAGAGGGCTGTGGGGTATTTTCCCAAACAGCCTATCTGTTCATCCCAAATCAGCCAGAAGACTTTTCTGAACAGCAAGAAGACAGTTTGAATATGTTGTCCTTAATTGAAGAAGACTGCAGCCCAAAAGTATACCAAATCTCCAGTAGTGAAGGGGAAAATCAGCCGAGGATTTTCCCTTCGAGTCCAGGGCAGCTTGATGCATGCAAGAGCACTATGCTACCTACCAGCATGGCTGTCCCTGGAGGTCAAATGGAAGCCTCTAAGGTCAGCAAAGCACAGTCTAAAGCAGCAACCATGGTGGCTGAAATAACCAAGACCTATGCCAGAAAAAACAAAGCACCAAGTGGCCAATAGGTGAATCTGGCTATGCTAAATGATACTCAACAGAGGGCTGCCCCAAAACAACATGATCCTTTGCTCATGCATAATTCTAGCTTCTGTTTGGTAACTAAGCTGTCAAAGATAAAAATTCCATTGCCACTCGAAGAGTTGGTCTACATGCCTGGACAGAAGGAAGCCATCAGCAAGTTCTTGAGTTTGGACAGTTCCATTGATCCATTAGATGATCACCCACAGGTATCTCTGGGTATGAACAAAGTTGATGAACCTGCACCTTTCTAAATTTCTTTGCTTGTTAATGGTTTATTGCTTCAAAATTCCATGTTGGATTTAGGAGCCTCAACTAAAGTTATGACCAAGGCTGTTGGGAGCAGGGAGCAAAAGCGGGAAGCAGGAGAGGGAAGCGCAATTTTCAAAAATATCCGGGAGCGGGAGCGTTTTTTATATAATACATATTTTAATATATTTTGATGCATATATATAAAAAAAAACATGCAGAATGTCAAATCAATTGCAAAAGACATGAAAACATAGATATATGATCATTTAACTATTGGATTAGTGATGATCATTAAAGCATCAACCATTTAGTACACATATAACATCAATCATAAAAATTTGCCATCAATAGATTGTAACAAACAACATCAACCACAAAATGAAATAGACTCTAGAGCATCATATTCATTACCAAAGAGTTCTAAGGTTCAACCCTTTATAACACTTTTGATGAAATCAATTTTCAGCATTATCTTCAGCAAATTACATCCACATACATATGCCTCTAGCTCCAAATAAACTTCAATAAACTCAAGCAATAG